>JAMKCH010063771.1:0-11547 GCA_023653785.1 Ophioderma brevispina
CGATTGAGTGATTTCGGGACATATTTGAAATTTGGGGTGGCCATATTGGATTTGATGGTAATATTGTAAAATCAGCATTAAACCCTGGATATAGATCATAAATTAGGTCTTTTTGAATTGAACTTGAGAGTGGTTGCGGTCATTTTGGATTTCTAGAAAAATACCACTGCCATAAATTTTGCTCACCCTATCAGATTTTTGGATTAGTTCCTCATAAATAAAAACGAATCGATATAAAAGAAAAACAGAAGGAAAATAATCAGTTATTTTTTAAAATAGTTGTAAAAATAATCTGGAACAAATCCATCGAAGGCCAGGTAATAGTTCTTGTCTCCACCCGGCCGCAGGTGGCATTAAAAACAAAATGAACTTGATTTTGTGATGGGGAAATGAAAGGTCATACCAAGGTATCGAGAAGAAATTACCAGCATCTTGGAATGTTTTTCTCATTATCTTGACAATTCTAACAACTACTCGGAGGGACCGCGAATTGCGGCATTAATGTTGTGTCACACATGTCGGACTAATCGATAAAATTGGCCTTTTTACAAATACAGGCAACGGCGGGCACCGCTGCGTGAAATCCTCAGAATTGAAGATTTGATATGCCGTCAGCCTATCAAGAAAGGCCCCTAGCGACGCACGAGGAAAATGTATCCCAAACCCTAAGCCGATAAATAATCACATGTGCCTTTCCAAAGTTCCAAAACGTCTACTTTCGAAACAGAATTGTTGTAATGCCTAATCCGTCCAACTCTAATGATGAAATATAAGTTTAAAGTTCAATTGTCATCGTCAACAAAAACAAATGTTGGCACTGCAGTTTGGGGGGCGCTCTCAGTATCCCCTATATCTTTTAGAAGGGCCGGAACGCCTAGTACTTCACAAAGTTTGAACAAAGAGCTGATGATGGTGGAATCTCCCATCAAGAAAACATTTCTCTACACAGAGACACTGACCAATTTGATGTTTGTCCTCGAATTGCACATGCGACATAAGCGATATCCAAATGGTCCCTTTCCAATATCCGAACTGAGAACATCGTCATCATACCGTTTCAGGCTTGCACTTTGGTAGAGCGGACGTTTGAAGTCAATCAACCTAGCAATCAAAAAAAATAAGTTTCAAACGAGGAAGAAAGTGGCGTGATTTTTTCGTATCTCAACAAAAACCCTTCATAGAAGAATAGTTTTTGTGATGTAAAGTGTGTGTATTGATTAACTCGACACAGCAAAGCCGTATTACATACGCCGAGGTTTCCTTAAGGTGTGCCACCACTTAACACTTAAGCAATATTAGCACATTTTTGAAGAGCGCCCCCCAATTTTTAAATTTTGATATTTTTGCACAGTAGTGGTATTGTCTATAAATTATACCTGCTAACGAGAATGCTAAAAAATGCTTATTTATCACAAAATAAAACCATTTTGTAATTGGAATTGGGATCCCAGATTTGGACTTAAACGGCAGGTTGAAAATTTATGCTACTTTGATGTCCGTCCATGATGAAATAGTGCCACCTCGAGAAAAACCTCTAACTTTACTTTCCCGAACTATTAAAACAACTAATGGATGAGCGTAGACACGTGGCGCTACATGGCCGCTATTCCTTTCCCGGCTATTACATATTGGAAGGCCGTTTTCCAGCAGCCGTTGAATTGTTATCGTGATCCCGATAATAATTAATTCCTATTCAAAATTCCTTCGTTTTGTGACACAGACATTTTCGAGCTTACTAACCATTCCAGGTATAGTTTACTAGCCAGTTACCCCCAATGCACCGTGTAAAAATTGGGGCCGCTCTTCACAACAAAATGTGACTAATATTGCGTTTAAACCCTGCGGGCATAGTCGTTTAGAGCGCCATCGAAACACGTTGGCACGTCGAAACGGTCTCACGGTTTTTATAAATTTACGTCGAAAATGCAATTGACTCGACGTTTTAAGAACGACGTCAAATCGTTTGCATTTTCGATTAATAGTGTGTAATTTCTAAAACTCCGACGTCTTTCCGACGTTCCAGCGTCGATTGCCCACTGGGTAAGTGCCCAAAGCTAAAAAAACTTCCGTTAGTTCCCAGGGGGGGTCCTAGGGACCCAACCCAGAATACCACTTTCCCATGGTTCATGACACTAACCAGTAAATAGGGTCACGTAAGAACCACATACCCACAATAAAAATGAAAACCAACTTTGACCTATAGATGACCTATGGGCACTTGAAAATTGTCACCTCCGAAAAAGAGTGGTTCGCACATTCTCTTCCATCCTCAACAAATCCCTATAAGGTTTGAACCAACATAATTTTATTATAACTACTCTAGAATAACCAATTAAAATAATCATTGCAAAATATCGCAAATTTTCCAGCTTGTATTTTTCTCATAAACTTAAAATCACACCTTGGTTTCCCCCATAACTTACACATTTAGAGCACGTCATGACAAAATGAAATTGGTGCTATCAGCATATAAAGGTTATTTAAGTATTATTATTATTAATTATTGCCTCCTAAGGTAATACTAAGCAAATAAATCCCAAGATTTATTACTTTAAATTTTTTTAATTAGTAAAATATCTCTTATTATTTTATTCACTTCCGTTAGTTGCCCAAGGGATCCCACCTAATTATTCTAATGAAACCTGTGGGTTGGTATTTTATTTTTTTAGATATCAGGGAGAAGCGTATTCATACTCAGACATTTATCAAAAAACTCCTTGAAAATTGATTGCCTAACCGAGAAATCGCAAAAAATCATGTTGGGTACACAAATGGAACCGCCCCCCCCCGGCACTTAAAGTGTACTATTTTCCATGTACATTGGATTCATTAAGCCCCAATTTATTGGTCGAGCTATGAGTTGCAAAAATATTGAGCGAGAACCAGTCGAGCCTAAATATTTGAAAACATATAGCGAGACCACAACTTTGGGTGTATTTTCGTTATATTATGTTTCATATCTTTTTAAAGTTTTGTTTCGTTCGTCCCAACTGAAAAACATCGTTTTTTTTTTGGTCAATTAATATTAAATACTTGTCCATCAAATTAACTTCAGCTTCAAACAATTTCGAATTTCGTCGAAATCACATTTAATCCGTTCGCTGTCGAAAAAAGTTATTTAATTATTTTAAGTCATTTGTCAATAATTACAAATAACAAAATATTGTTTAAATAAAAAAAATAATCCGAGTTTAGATTAAAAGGCAACTCTAAAGGATTAAGCTCATTAAATATCAATCTCAATTTATAAAAATTTTTGATCTAATGCATTGATTAATAATTCATAATCCGTTTTCAGGAACTGTCGCTATACCAATGTTATGGGGGGGGGGGTCAATGATGATCAATTGAGATGGATGCCTACGGGATGGCCATGACTGGGATTGGGATGGAGGATGACTTAGAGAATAAAAGGATAGGATTTGTTGTTTGCCTATCTAATATCGTGTATGATGGGCAGTCCAAATTGAGTAGGGACGGCGCAGCCGGTATCCATTACGAAAAAAATGGACTGCCCATCCATATGACACGAATATTAGATAGCCAAAACAACAATCATATCTTTTATTCTCATCTATTAGTTGGTTGTTTTAATCACCGAAAATATTTTTAGTTCAATAATTTCGTTAAAAGTGTAAAAAAATATTCCCGCCTGTCAAAAATGAACCAACTCATACCAGCTGCATGCACTGCGTAACCTCATACACGCGCGCCGTAAACACTTGCGCGACGAAGCAACTATCTAAATCGTCTCCATATAGATAGGCAAAAAAAACCAATGCTGTTCCGAGTTGCTACTAACCCCGCCACGAATAAGAAATAAAATAAAAGTTAATTCCAATCGCCAAATGCAATGAACTTCAAATGCGGCATGTTGACAGAACATGGTGAGGTCATGTGCGTATACCTTTTGGACAGTTACGAATATCAATGGCTCATTTGGCATATTAAAGACATTCATTAATCCACTCTTACAGACTACCCCAGAACAGTCAATGAAGTTCCAAAGTGGCACGTTGGTAGAAAAGGGCTGTTGAGTAGAATTGTAAACCTTGCAATAGACCGAGATGCAAAAATTGCGCTCATATTTTAATCACCGATTCCTTCTCAGCCACAGCACGGGACCGTCTTTATCAAAACTACGACAAACACAAATTGGTATCAGCTCAATGTGCTAACCTATTCAGTGTTCCAGATGTGGCCTACATACGTGGGGAAACTGGCAATGAGATCCCGCTGAGAGAATGGAAACCACCCATCCACCATAAAACTTTCCAGTAAACACATGGAAAAACCAATTGCCTTTCATTTTTCGCAACGGTCTCATTCTTTCACTTGAATGATCTCAAGCTATTGTCATGAAACCTTGGTGAAAAATTAAATTCTAGACAATATCGGGAAAAGTTCTGGATAAAAAAAAAACTGACACCTAAACACACCTAATGGACTCAACATCAAAGACTAACACGTAACAACTTTTAAACGTTCGGTGAACGTTGCTATCGCCTGTTTAACACCATAGATTATGTATATTTTCCTAGTGTGTGGTCTCTATTTTTCCATAATTGTAGTTTACAGCCACTGAAGAAGCTACGAAACAGTAGCGAAAGCTCCTGATTTGCCGTCTTTTCCTTTAATGTATTCATTATAGATATATAATATATATATATATATATTATATATATATATATATATATATAATATAATATATATCTAATATATTCATATGTTCAAGACCAGAAGAACCATTTCAACCAAATTGTATATTTACCGCTTCCGTAATGTCTACCTTTTCTTCAACACATTAATACACACTAAAATGTCATCGTAAAAGGTTTAAATGTAATAACAAATCCCCTTTTCAGGTTTTGGGTTAGGTTTAACTAACATTCTAAAACATAATCATTAGAAGTGCGTAATATGGGCTAAAGTGCACTTTATTAATTATAGCACAATGTGGCCAAATGATACCATCTTGTATTTTTCACAGAAATTGTCAAATCACTGGATCTTTCTTATAGACATACAATGTTAAAGGCTACTGTCATGGACAAAATTAAAATTGATGCTATCAGCATATAATGGGTTATTGTTTAATAGATTATTCATTAATTGATTCCGGGGAATTACCTGTATTTTTAATTAGTAAAATATCCTCGATTTTTTGCACTACCGTTAGGGCCAAAGAGGGGGTTCCTGGGGACCCCAACCAATTGATTTTTTGGTATCGGAAGAAGGTATCAAAAATCAGACAAATAGCCAAATAATATCATTGCGTAACCGATAAATCGTAAAAAATTAAATGGTGTGTCGGGGGTATGGTGTTAAGTGAGTCAGTAACTAAAAGCGGAGAGGAAAATACGGCACTTTTCTGGATGCTATAAACTTTGGGTCCGCTGTTAAAGTTGAATACATGTTCCTGTATAGAGATATTAAAAATAAACGTAAATCATTAAGCATTAGAAAACTGTTGTGGGAATTAAAACTTCGAACAATTTCGTCTCGGGTACAGAACACCCACCCGTAAAACATAACATATTTTAATAAATTTTTTTTCTCTTAATAACATTGAACTTTGTGCTGTATGTTATGACGTCTTGTAGGTGTCATAGGTCAAAAGACTTTAAACACTAATAAATGAGCCTTGTGACAAGTGATCTAATTTGAATAAAATATAACATAGTTTAATGATTTTGTAATGGTTCAAAAGAATTTTGGTATGTTCCAAAACTTACATAAATCAATTAACATTACACACATTTATATAATTGATACTTAATTTTCAAAGGTGCGTTCAGTTCAACGATGCTATGTCCTCTCAGCTAAGACTCCCAATGACAGCGCACACGTTCATACAATCATGGTCAATATTCCAGGGGGAATCTTCTCAGTCATGAATGTAATCTTGTCCAGCAGTCCAAGACGACGGGCTTTCCTCGACGATAAATTGTTCCACACTAATAAAATCCAGGTAATATCCCACCAAACATTCTGTCGCTATGTCCTCACTTAGGAACAGAAATTGGATCCCTTTTTGATTCCGAAAACTGAAGCTCTTTGCTTCAAAAAGACGACAGCAACAATTTTAGCTATCAAGCTCCGGCGGCCATCCAAATATTAAATCCTGGCACAGATGGAGAACTAAATCTACCATTAGGTAGAGTAAACTAGCTATAATTATATCTGTATACGCTCCAGAGCTCTGGTCATATCTCTGATTATAACTGGCTGGCCTTCAGTCCTTCACTGCACATTATTTATCTTCACACAGCTGATTTCCCTTTCTAACAATACTCATTACATCATCACCATGCATAAACTGCCCTTTCACCATCAAATCAGATTTCACAATCTAAATTACATTACTTCACATATATAACTTTGTTGGGGGAATTCCCTGATCTTCCATGTTTTGATCTCAAGCATAAACAAGTTTCAAAGTTTAGCATCCTTGGGGGACTTCCCCCCTTTCCCATAATTTGCAATCTAAACAGGTTGGCACTTAGCAAACAACTAGGGGTATTGCCCCTTTCTCTCTTTTAATAGTAAACACAGTAATTTTTCCCGGGAGAAATCCTTTTTTTTCTCAATAAAATTGAGACAATAAGTAATAATCATAAAACTGGAGGCCATATAACAGTAAACGATATCCGCCCCCTTCTGGGTAACCGAGGGTTAAGCTACAGCTAGAAAACAGCTAGATATTGCAAACTATATTTTGCTGGGTTACTTGCTCATACCAACAGCTTAACACCACCCATTTTTGTCAAGATTAACGCATTTCGAATGTTTAGCCCCCTGTACCAATGACAATCAAAAGTTCAAGGACCGTTGTCACATTCCCCCATGTCTCTATAACTCAACACACAAAACAGCCACATTGGTATATTTTCTTATTCTTTATGATGAGACTAATCTTTGATTAACCCCCTTTCCACTAATTCGAACGACCTGTATATACTGATCTTTTTAGATCAAAGATAACCGCAAACTGGCCCCTTTGACAATATTTGAGTTTGTAACATCAAAATTCTTAGGAGAGTAAAGATTTTTAAATCAATTTTAGAATTTAGTTTTTGTGAAGGGTGGCATGGGAACCCATGTAATCTTCTAGACTTTCACAGCGAGTCTGTTACCTTTCCCAACATTTTGAATAATGCGGGTACCCATTTCTACAAACCGGGATGTACTACGTGAATCAAAAAAAGGTGCAAGGATTAAAGATCTTGACCTTATTGCAATCACTATCATAGATTTTGTTTTGTTTTTTTATAACACCCATCTAATATAACTTTCATTTGTTGAAAAAGAAAAGAAATCGAATTAAAAATACCCTAGAACAATGGCAGATTTTATCAGCACAACAACCACACCCCTTTTTTCTTTCTCATTCCTATGGGATTTACACACATTAAACTTGTGTTTATGAGAATGTACAATATCACGATGCTTTGTCCACTTAATGCTACATTTTCGTGATTATTCCACTACGGATTAATCAATGAATTTATTTAATACCATGTGCGCAACTGATTGACGAAATCCAAACACCAATTCCCTTGTTGCATAGCAAGAACATATCTTCCCATTGTTTAGGATATTGCAAGAAGTTTAGTCCCTTTAATTCGCATAACTTGTATCAGAAACCTGATTTACCAGTAGTAGTGTTGAAAACCCTCACATTTACACATCAGAATTAAAGCAATATTAGCAATTTTTTTTGAAGAGCGCCCCCAATTTTTCAAAAAATTCAGATTTTTACACGGTTGCATTGGTAACTGGCTAGTAAACTATATCTGTGAATGGTTAAGCTCGAAAATGTCTGTGTCTCACAAACGAAGGAATTTTGTAATTAGAATAATCGGGGATCCCGATAACAATTCAACGGCTGCTGGAAATGGCCTTCCAATGTGAAATGGCCGGGAAATAACGCCATATACGTGTCTACGCTCATCCATTAGTTGTTTTATTGGTTCAGGCAAGTCAAGTTAGAGGTTATCTTCTCAAGGTGGCACTATTTCATCATGGACGGACATAAACGTAGCATTTCCAGCTCTGCCATTAAGTCCATTCTGGGATCCCAATTCTAATTACAAAATCGCTTATTTTATGACAAATACGCATTTCTTAGCATTCTCGTTCGTAGGTATAGTTTCCTAGACAATTATGTACCAACGTAACTGTGCCAAAATATCAACTTTTGAAAATTGGGGGCGCTCTTCAAAAAATGTGCCATTATTGCTTTAATTGGGTGAGATTTTGTGTGAGCATTAAATTCTTTTTAAAGAACAATAAAGGAGATTATGGCTATTCATAGATCAATTAAACAAGATAGCATGGGTCATCATTACTTTCATAATGCTATGCCCCGTATATCGTACATTAACGTAATATCTTGCTTAACTGTATAAATTCCATTGGAATGGAGGAAAAAGATGTGTGCTTACAAAATTTGTCACCTCTGGCTTATTTTTAATCGATTTCTTTCATTTTTCAACTTTTGGAAGTATATTAGATTGCTTTATTAAAACAACAACAAATCTATGATTCAGTGATTTTATCAAGGTCAAGATCATCTGCAATACTTGCTCATTTTTTTATTCACGTAGTAGAGGAGTAATTTAGGTAAGCGCGTTATTCAAGGTCGAAACACATTGGCCACAGCGGAGATCAAACTCACAACATTTGTGAGTCCGGCGCTTTATCCGCTGGATCGCCTGTGTCCTCTACAGACATCCTTCTCTGTTTTGCTACAATAAATATCCACACAAATTTATTGCAAAATGCGCTTAGAACACAAGTATAAGAAACGTTATAATTTAGCTTATAATAGCTAAACATTTCATTAAAGTAATGAATATGTAAAGTATACCATCACACTGCCCATTCTCACCTTCCGAATAAATACGATTTCCCCTGCAGCAAACCTTGAATTGCTTTCACTTGAATGGATTGTCTTTTTCCACCGTCTTCTTGCCCATAATCAACCAGGCTATCGCAGGGTAGGTTCCTCTCTGGTTTATCGCACAAAAATAGGTGATTCCCAAGCGCTATAGGATGGCTATATGCACATTTATTTTGCCATGTGGCAGACGTTGGAACAATAGTACAAACAGACCTGGCTTCCATCTGACCAGATCTAAAAATACCATCGAAGTACAGACGAAATTTTAACCATACCTCGTCCAGAAGAAACAAAACAGCTCTACTGGAATGAATAAGAGTAATGTTAATGGTAGATGCACCTTCCCATGCTGCAATAAAATACACACTATATGTACCGTTTTCATGATCCACAATCTTTCCAGCAGTACTGAAGTTCCCTGTCTGAGCGGCCAACGTTGCAGTCCAAAAATCACCCCCGCCCAAAGTCTGTTGATTATTCTCATCGAGCGCCGTGATAAGTATGTGTATAAAACCTCCATTTTCTGTGCGATTGTTCTTCAGAATTCGGTAGGTCGACGTCCGAGGACATGTAATTCCACTTCCATTCCCCACTTTACCGTTTCTGACGATATCGTCATTGTGTAGAAGAAAGAATTGGTTCCTAGAGTGAAGATCTCCATGTGGTAATTACCATTTTTTGGTAGTTAGGTCCATTAGTGGGCTTTGTGGCTCAACCTGAGGTTTTGGAACAAAAACAAAAAATTAATTATTTGTTAAACTTAATTAATTCCTAAATGATTTGAATCACAACGTAAATCTTACAAATGTACAGAAAGCTTATAGTGTGGGGTTGGTGTGTATTCCCGTAGGTTTTCATGCTACAATTGATTTTTGTTGCTGTTTGGTGTTTCAATAGGACATAAACTTCCCCAATGATGGTGTTCAAATTTTGCGGACTGATGCCCCCCTCCCTGCAAGGGTGGAATGTTAGTACAGGGAAAAATTTAAAATCGAGTCACATTGTTGTTTTAAATGTGCACTAAACGCGTTCGTCTCCTCATAAGGATGAGAAAAAGTATATATTTTGGGCATAGGTTCCGACCTTTAGTTAAAGCGGTATAGCCCCATAATGGTTTCAAGGTCATCCTTGAGGGGTACATGCTCCGAATGTTGTTGAAAGTGGTGTCAAATGATTCTTGTGTCATACTGAAACAGAAAATGCATTTTAATTGATTTTTTTGAATCACCATACGACATCCAGGGAACGTTTCCTGGTGACCCCCATAGACCATGTAGACCCTTGCCACATTTTGGCGAAGTAATTAGCCACCAAATTTTTGGATCCTGTGAGACAATAACGACATTTCACCAGTTGTCACACAATCTGAGCATCGGGTAAATTTTTCCCCAGGATGACTTGAACCATATGGGCGATAGCGCTTAACTAAAGGTCGGAACCTAGGCCAAATATATCTTTTTTAATCCTTATAAGGAGAAGAAACATGTTAATGTACATTAAAACACAATTTGACTCGATTTTAAATTTTTCCCTGTATAACCTTTCCCCATTGAGGAAGGGCAGCAGTAAACGAAAAATTTGGCACCCCATCATTTTCTGACGGTCTGGTCCCTATTGAATAAAAACAGCAAGAAAATCAGCTTTCGCAGCAAAATCCTACGGAACCGTTTCATCATGACATACCAACCCACACTTTACGACCTTTAAAAACCGGGCTTATGCAGATGCGTTGATGCAGTAAAGCGCGCCCATGCCCGCTGCGGTTCCATAAATGAGACATCATATCGATCGCGTGAACTTTTGAATTCATGCGGTCACTTTTCCGAACACCGCTGGCATGCGGCTCAAAATGCATCATCGCATCTGCATCTGCATAAGCCGGTTTTCTAAAGGTCGTTAACTGATATGAGAGATGATCGGGTTAAGTCATGCAGCCAGATAATGCTCATTCTACTTAAACCTGAGGAGTTCGCTACATTCAACCCAAACAAAATGCGCACATTATACATAAACACAAGACGAGACGTACCATAAGCAATACCCATTTATATTCGGCGGGACTCGAACCCACAACCACCACGTACACACTTCTTTCAATACATTTTACAAAATTTGTAAAATAATGAAGAGCGCCGCTCATTACTTTTATTACTGAATGGTGACTTTATATTTGCGATACAGCTTGGGGAGATTTTGAAATTCTGTATTGTGTGTTCATGACGTTCGAGAGACTTTTTTAATTTTTAAACCTCAGGTGGTAAAAATTATATTCGCAATGATAATGGGAAAATCCGGTATGGTCTCGGCTATCGGAAGCTGAAAACAGAATTTAAATAAGACTTTCCGTTGTTCAGTGTTTGTTTGTTTGTTTTTTTTTTGTTTTGTTTTTTTTTTCAGTACCGTTGCGCCATGAGTCAATCCCGGAAAATGAGGGTTGAAAAAGTACTCCTAATAATGGTAGATTATGCGCGATATAATGTGACTAGTGAGATCTACTATGTGTGTCGGTATTACTTAGATCATTCCTGAACCCACAGTGTCATCATTGAAAGGTGACATATAATTTTAATAATGTGACATAGCAAATATGCATGGCTATTTTCAAGCAGTGGAACCAAGTTTGAACTAGGAAATGCAATAGC
>JAMKCH010063775.1:0-67935 GCA_023653785.1 Ophioderma brevispina
CCTTTGTTTGTTAAATATAATCAACTAAAAATTATGGATTTGTGTAAACATAATATTGGAACATTCATGTACAAATACAGCAACAACCAGTTGCCCTCCACATTTGACAACATGTTTGTAACAAATGCTAAAAATCACACTTATTCAACAAGACATGTTGAATTACTGCCATAATGCAACGTCCGCGCTGTCATCAATTTCTTCTATATATGTATATGTTTATGGCAATCATTCACAAAGGTTATAAACAACTCCAATTTCTCCTGTGTATTTATAATTATTCAAAAAAAAAAAAAAAAAAAATTGGGGTTAAACAATGGAATAACATTCCATCAAATGTTAAAAACTCAAAAAATACTAATTCTTTTCAATTTAATTATAAAAAGTCACTCATTTCTAACTACAAACTAATAGTTTGGGACTTGACAGGCCTTTCATATTTGGCTTACTTTCCAGTACTCTTCCACTTCATTATATTTCATGTATACAAAATATTATATATCATATTATATGTAATATGTTTATACCGATGTATGATTGTGGATAGAAATAAATATGTTATGTTATGATTATTAACTTGTTGGTGAGCTGCTACCACAAATGATAAATGACTATCATTTTTCCTCAAAATGGCAGCCAAAAAATCAAAATGGCGGCCAGGATACCAACTTTGTCTTATAACCCATTTTATATATATATATATATATATATATATATATATATATATATATATATATATATATATATATATATATATATATATATATGATATATGTGATATATATATATATATATATATAGATATAGATATATATAGATATATATATATATTGCCGTCGTAAGATTCGCACACAAACTCAGAATTTCCTCTTTTTGGTGTTCCAAAGAAGGTAAATTTCCAATTTTATCATGTAACGTGGCCGAATCCTGGCTTGATCTGCACCAACGTTTTTAGGACGTTTTTGAAGACATGGAATAAACATGCTCTTGGACAAACTAGATTTTGGGATGTACTTGTCTATATCAAAATCCGTCATTCCTTTGTGGAGCTACGACTGTAGAAATAAGCTTGAATTTTGGGTGATTTTGTGACCCGTAATTGTTAAAAATCTTGTGAAAATAATATGAAAATGTTCCGATCACTTCCGACTCTTGAGAAACGGTCTTATGAAAGTTCAATGTACCTTGTAACAAAGTATAACTTCTGAACTGGTGCCCAAGCGCGCCCATACGTCGAGGTAATTCTACCTCGAAAACCCACCAAATTGTAATATTTTAACTTCCGGTTATGCTGAATTTGTTTACCGTTGTGGCTGTTTGATAGTTGATACCATGTCGAACTGATTCCAATGTCAGTTTCATCTGAAATATGAGTGTGATAAGTCATAATTTATACATAATTAAATGTATAATTATAACCCTTGTCTTCCGGGGGTGTCACCGTTCTCTTCTATTTTCGCCCTACTAAAACCCCATTTTCCGGTGTCAAATGAGTTAATGTAATTGCCAATTGACATTTTATTCTCCGTTTCATGCCCCCTTAAAAAAAAAAACACTACCCGGGTATGGGAAAGGTAAAGGGTGATCCCAAAGTGATGGATAGGGTATGGCAATCACGCCCCCACCCTTCTACATATGTTGATACCAATGGAAAGAATAAACTATAAGCTATACTGTAGGTACCAAATTTATAAATTGGATGTTCAATAAAGAAAATTCAAGGGGGTGGTACCCCTCTGGTGTGTTATAAAAAATTGCTCAGGTAGACAAGGGTTAATAAGCAATAGTTTAAATGATGAAATGGCATGCTATTGGGACGTTTTCCATTAATTTCAGAACAAAATTTTTCCTGATCTTTCAATTTCTTCATTTACATCATGCTATTTGAGACTGGCTGAACTTTTCCCAGTATTCCTCGAAGAGCGAAGGCCAGTCAGCCCTCCTGCTGAGAGGGTGATTATCGCATTACCTTAAGCCGGTAAATGGGATCATGGTGGGATTTTTAAACAAAAGGCGGCAACGTGATAGGGTCTTTGAAACTAATGTGTTGTTGGTCCTTCTCTTTATTAGATCCACGCTCAAACCAATAGGTGATCCAACAG
This sequence comes from Ophioderma brevispina, assembly GCA_023653785.1. Lineage (NCBI taxonomy): Eukaryota > Metazoa > Echinodermata > Ophiuroidea > Amphilepidida > Ophiodermatidae > Ophioderma > Ophioderma brevispina. The sequence goes on from JAMKCH010063775.1 coordinate 2,103, forward strand.
TGGGAGAATGGTAATGCTCAGAAATATTTGTTAAAATTTTATCCAAAATGGCATCTCCTCTAGTTGGTTCCGACCTGATCTAAACTGTTATTTCTACATAATGGGGAACATCAAATCTATTAAAATCACCCAAAATGCATAAACCGGCTTGAGGGTGACCTCACGCGGAAGGTCCAAAGTATCTTGGATATGATTAAGCATGAGCTTTTCATGTTTTGGTTCAGGAAAGTAAGCAACGTGAATAAATGAATGAATGAATGAATGAATGAATGAATGAATGAATGAATGAATGAATGAATGAATGAATGAAGGAATGAAGGAATGAATGAATGAAGGAACGAAGGAATAGAGGAATGAAGGAATGAAAGAATGAAATAATGAAAGGATGAATGATGAAGGATGATGATGATCACACCTTACTTTGATGAAGTTACGTGTCCTCATACCATTTTTGAAAAAAACATCCGGAAAAAAATGCGAAATCCAGGGTGCCCCACGAAAATCGTACAAAATTCAAGATGGCGGCCAAGAGGACACAAATTTGATGTTTTTAACATTTTTTGGACTTAATAATTTTTTTTAACATTATCTTGGTGCATGTTCTAGTGTTTTGAGGTCAAGGAATCCATTTTTGAAAGTTTTATAAAAAAAATGGACCTACCGTTTTCGTAAAATCAACCATTTTAGGCCAATTTTTGGTGTGAGGGCGCTTCGTTTTTTTCTCACAAATGCGTCAACGTATTTTAATGAAATGTTCAAAATATAAAGGCGACTACAGGTGCAAGCTACCCATGAAATTTGAGCGTTGCTCAGTTCAATCTCAAATATTGCATTGTCATTGAAATGTACATGGTACAAAAAGTGCGTTGACCCCTGTACATTTCAATAGACCTGCGCTCATGCAATATTCAAAATAGCGCTACGGCCAAAATACTTGATCTATTGAGTTCAAATTTTCATAGCATCTTCGCAAATGCATCCTCAAATTTATGAAATGTCAAGCATTTGCAAGAAATCTGAAAACGCGCCATAACATTCAAATTGGGACAACTAAAGGTGATTTTAAAGAAAACGGAAGGGTCCATTTTTTTATAAAACTTCCCAAAATGGATTCCTTGACCTCAAAAAAATTCAACAGTGCACCAAGTTATGTTAAAAAAATTTATTAAGTCCAAAAAAAATGTTAAAAAAACATCAAATTTGTTGTCATCTTGGCCGCATCTTGAATTTTATACGATTTGTTGGGAGCACCCTGGATTCGCAGTTTTTTCCCGGAGTTTTTTCAAAATGGTATCAGGACACGAACGGCAGAAAAGAAGCGGGGGATGCACGAAGCAACGTGCAGACTGCATACCGGGCAGCTTTATATGAGTCAGTCGTGCAGGGCCTGCAGGCAAGATGGCAAGAAAAAGGGAGAAAATGATGAAGTGGCATCGAACATATGAGAAAAAACATAAAAATTTGTGCAGAAGAGGGAAGAATGTGAATACAACACACCAAAAATGTTAAACAATACCATAATTTTATGTGATTGTCGTTTTTGAATCTTGCTGATTTTTTTCCGTTTTGGGCCAGGGTAACCTGCGAGTTCGCAATTTGGCTCAGTGTGGGTTTCAGGAATAAAGTGGTAGTAAGTGGGTAAGAAAAAGTAACATAAGGTGTGATGAGCATGTTCTGAAAATGTGACCCAATTTGAACCCTCTATAGCCCACTCCTTAAAAGGGCATTTTGTGATCCACAGCCTCGTCCCCTCCCCGATTTACCCATTAAAAGTTGAGATTCTTATATCATCTGAACCGTTAGCCTTAGTAATCCATGTGTACCTATTCTTACGTGCAAATTCGGTCGTATCTTTAAGAAATTCACAATTTTGTATTTTCTGTCCGTACAGCACAGTGGTCTAAATGGGACCATCGGAAACAAACAATTGCTCATAACACAAAACCGCTTTTCTCAAGAATATCTAGTGAACAACGAATAAAACAGAAGGTGCTGGAATCACGAAATGCACCTTTAACTTAGTAGACCTATCGCGAACCGTTTTACGGTGCATATACTCTAAAATTTACAGTATGTTGTAAAATATATTACATCAAACTGTAGTAAATGCAGTAAATTTGAATGGAAACCTGTATTAAAAGTTTCGTTAATTACGGAGTTTTGTTGGCAGAATTGCTGCCAGGATATTCCTGTAAAATTTACAGTATTTTCCAAGTAAATTTTAGTACTTAATCGTATATTTGTACTTGTATTTTAGTACTTAATACTCACTAGAAATCGAATAAAAGTTCCACTGCACTTCTAAATTTGGTCATTATAGGCATGGAAAAATGGATACAAAATTAACAGTGTGTTGCTGTATTTCCAAATTACAGCCAAAATTCTATTTTTTACAGTATTTTACTGGAAATTTCATTGTTTCACACACAGATTTCCCGGAGGACAGGCTATGCAGTCGTTTTACAAACCAAATACAGATGTCATTGAAGTACACTCTTTCGTAAAGCGTATTGTAATTTCTATTTACTTGCGGGATGGGAGGTTTCCGGAATCCCAAGGTCTATTGCATCACTTTAGGTGATAACGCAGTAGGCAAAACTTGCATGTTGACCAAGTTCTCCAAGAACACATTTGCAGAAGAACATATTACCACAGTAAGTAATTTCTTTACAGAAATGTCGTGTGGGTTATAGAGATATTATGACAAACGAGACTATCTCTGATTTAGCTCTCACGGTGTCGTCATCGTCTTCTACACATAACCTATATGTTTTATTTCGTTTCCGCGAGATAATCTACACATTACATGACTGATCGTTAGTCTAGCAGATTATATGGGTTCCCATGCACCAACCTCAAAACTAAATTCTAACATGATTTTGAGAATCTCTACGACATCTACTTAAAGAATTTTGATGTTACCAAAATCAAATATTGTCCCACGGGGTCCGTTTGGCGGCCATCTTGGATTAAGAGGGCTAATCGCACAAAGTGGTTCAATTTAGTTGAAAAGTATCTCAAATGATTCGTCTCATCATAAGGAATCAGAAAATATAAAATTTGACATATCTGTGATGTTCAGTTACAGAGATATGGGTGAAAATGTGATAAAGGTCATTGACCTTTTGATTGGTCATTATGCAGGGGGCCAAATTTTCAAAGTGCTTCAATCTTGACAAAATGGTGTCAAATTGTTGATATGAGCATGAGCAATCTGGAAATGTACATTTTCCATGATTTCAGATCTTCCCTTATTTTCCCATACAAAACACTACAAATTTGATAAAAGGTAACTTTAAACCCCTAATTTTAAACCACCTAACTAAACACCTAGATAGTGTAACATACTTTTTCTGGATTGCTCATGCTCATAGCTACAATTTGATACCAAATTGGCCAAGACCATTCATTTTGAAAATTTGGCCGCTGTACAACCCTGATCCCCCCAATCAAAAGTCAATGACTTTATCACATTTTCAACCCATTCTCTGTAACTGCAAACCTCATTTTTTTTTTTTTTCGTTTCAGTTGTGCAACCTAAAACCGTTGGAATAAAACCAGTCAGTGGCTTATTAGACATTACTCATTTTGCACACCAAGAAACTGTCGCGGTGAGGGTTAAAGTCTTCAAACAGCTATAGAACTACAAAACCCTTAAAACCTCCGTTTATTCAAAAGATTGCCCCTATATGAAAAAAACCTGTCCGTGTCTCTTTTCCCACTTATAATAGCTGTACATGTACATCGCAGTCAGTGTCCTAATACGAGTGGGTGTAAACCCCTGACTGTTTTCGCACCCAATGTCCGCATCCGCGCCAACTCAAATAGCGGCCATGTTAGGAGCGTCCGTCTCATGGATAACACGCGGCCCCGGGTTCAGCAACAGCTGAACAAATCCTGACCACCACTATGGCACGTCGCTCCACGTATCAAATCCATGGCGGAGTTTCATGCGCGTTTATATCGATTTACCCCGCTATCTGTCGAGTTTTCAGCGCTGGGCCTATTAGTCTATGGGTGAAGGGGTTGTCTCGTGCCCCCCCTGAAATCACTTCTAATCAATGTCACTATATTAGACACAATGCGTCTAAACGTTAGCTATGTCAAAAAATCAAAAGTGTCCACGTATCATTTTTATTCAATTATGTAAATTAGTATCGCCATTACAGAAAAATACAATTTTTTCGATATTCTCAGCCACATACTGTTGATAAATGAACAAATACGGTGACTGGAACGCAATGTTTTCAAGGGTCAAAAAGTCAAGAGGGAACCATTTGCAAATTACCATATGTACCCTGATGACGTAATATGCAAATTAGGGTCGCCCTTAGCTAAAAAATACAATTTTCGATATTTCAGCCAATATCTGTTGATAAATGACAAATATGGTGACGACCTATGTTTTTGAGTGGTCAAAGATCAAGATGGAACCATTTTGAAAATTACCAGATGTCCACACGAGACATAATATGCAAATTAGGGCGCCATTAGCCAAAATCCCATAGTTGGGCATATCGTGGCCAATCTTCCACATACCTGCCTACATAAGTGGCGAGACCTAATGTTTTTTAGGGTCCAAGATATTTAAAGGCATCTCATAAATATGTTTATTTTTCATTACATGTCACCCTGCAAATACCTAAGACTAATTCAAATTATGGCCTTCAATTTCGATATCTCGTTTTGTGGGTAATTTTTTTTTTTTTTATTTATAGAAACATGTCTGGCCAAGTAAAATTAGACTTCTATACAATACTTGACATTCTCTAAAATTCAAGGCCTGGAATTAACAGACTAATGCGGAGGACTAAGATACAGTGTTGTTATCATGCCGAAAAGCAACGTGAAGAACAGAACTCTAAAGTCTCCAATGACTCTCTACCAACATGCAAAGTGTGATATCAGATTGTATCAGGGTAGTTTTAAACCCTCAGTAATTTAATGAAACTACATGAGAACAAGTTTAGCTTGGCCAAAACGTTTCAAATCAATCCCAAGTACAAGATTGCCCCATTTAGAACTACAATCTGTACTCATTAATACTTTTAAAAAAACATTAAGCCATCGTAGTAGTTTTACCCCCTCAGTATTTAAAAGGAACTGCAGGATAAAGATTGGAGCAGCTTCATGTGGAGTGACATCTCCGACAAACATAATTCCCATATCGCATGCTCTCAGTGCGTGATCAGATACATAACTGTGATCAGCAAAAAAACTTATCTTGAAACGAGTTGATTCTCGTCCTGCTGGGAGATGATACACAATCGGAAGCATCAACTTCACAGATGCATCGCCTCCCCCCTCGTAGATTGTCTTCCTGTGACGCCCTCTTCACCTAGAATTTATTTCCGTGACAAAGTAGAGATTAAAGTGTTACCCCACAAAGCACCCCAGTCTAACTTCCACTTTAGCCTCGTAGCTGTCCCCCGTTACCGGGCACCCCAGGATCATCCGACTTGACCATGGTTGTATTCTATCATGGTCTAGTATCAGAAAATGAATGTACCTTTTAAAAAAAAAATGGGAAAGATATTACATTTTACTTATCTTAAAGCAATAACACATTTTTAAAAATATGTAAATTTCAATTATTTATTTCTTTCTTTCTTGCATAGTCGGAGAACCACCCAGATAATATATTTGTTATTTAATTTCACCCCACTTCAAATATTAATTCGTTTCATTTAATATCAGTTTTAAAATTTATTTTCCCAAGTTGACTGATTTACAAATCAAAAACTTTAGAGGGGGCCGATTTCTCAATTTCTGATTTTACCTTGGTTTGTGGGCAATGAAAAAAGTAGCTATTTTCTCTCACAAACATACTCTGCCACATTTACCCCATCTTTTTATTAAAACTTATTTTTATATGCATTAGGATGTACTGGAAGCAAGAATAGAATGTTTTATTTTCCAAAATATATTTTTAGTAGAATATATGGACGTAAAATTATGACGTCATCAAGATTGTGGGCCTTATTTTTTTTTTTTTTAAAAAAAGTGGGGGGTTTTTGGTGGTAAAAAAAATTCGAATATTTTTTTTACATTATCATGTTAGCTGTCCCTTGCCATCTTTTAATTTCCAAGGCTTTGAACATTTAAACCACTTCATAGATGAGTAATAGGCCAAAATGATCTATTTTTTACTTGCGCCCTTGTAACAATCCCCATTAAAATGCATTTTCTTAAATTGGATTTCATTTGACTATGAGTTTTGTATAAAGGCCGGACACAGGTGTGTTATCATCCCCTCGGAATTCGTTATAATGCACCCGATGTTATGATTTTGATACCCATGGGTAGCTAGGTACCTCTTCTGTTCCCTTGTTCCCAAAATAAGTATAAAATAAGTACCCAACATACCTAGTGTGGCGTCACAATGACGTCATAAAGTCCGTTAGCCGGCAAATTGGCATTTTCCACAGAAACATTTCGAAATCCATTTTTTCGCTAAAAAGAGGGAATGTCGGATTTTTCATGCGGTTTCCAGCACTAAATGATGACAATTGCACTAGTGTCTTACATAAACTCGACTTTTAGAGCCAAATGTGCAAATATTTTCTAAAAAATGTAACCAAATATCTTTGGGGTGGCAACCACCCCGAACCCTTCGACTTTGACGGCAGCCCCTAACCCGTTGAAGGTGCTTACGTTTGCATTTGTTTTCCCTATAATAACCAGAAATGACGAGGGAATGATACCTAGAAGCTTTTAACGAAACTTCGGCAAATTTCCCAGCGCATTAGTTCACTAGGGTTGGTAATCCCCCCTACCCTTAAGACGAGTGTTAACTTTTATCTAACCAACTATCCATTGAGGTTGTTTCCAATTCATATAAACATTCTAACAAGTACCCAATGGTGGTCAAATTGAAATCATTGCTAATGGTTTCCTTTCATATCAAAGGTACCATCATATAACTTCACAACGAACAATCACAATCCCAAGAAACCACAAATTTCCCCATATTTCCATGAATATAGAGACCAGTTTCATTTGACCAAATAATGTAACACACAAAGGTTTTTGACACGTGTTTGCTTTTTATGAAAGGAACAGGCGATTCGATATCATAGTAAAGGTTTCATGCTTATATCGTTATTATTTTTTTCGTAAGAAAAAAAGTTGAGAGGTAACTTGATGATTTACCCGTCGTATGTAACAATAGCAAAAAGATCTCTCTAAGACAATTAAATAGCAAGCGAAATAAACAAAGAATTCCACTATCCTTTGGTAAAATCCACTTTTTTGCACCATTTTTCGAGAAGAGGATCACAGTATAATTCTTTCAGTGATATCCTATGGGCAGAGACTTGGGAAACACAGAAATTAACGAGAATAATGCTAATAATTAATTCCGCAACATATCCACGAAGTGCTCCGGACTTGCTAAACTTGCTTCACCTGAGAATGAAATCTCAGCTTCAACACAACAAGTAAGTCCAGAGCAACCAGGGAAGATTTAAGGAAAGAAGCCCCCGATTTTAGAATCCCCGTTCTAAGCATGAGAAACCTGAAGTGCACGGAGAAAACCAAGCGATGACATGTATGGGATCAGCAACCCAAATTCGCGGTTTTCTTAAAGACTTGGGAGTTTATTGGTGCCAACGAGATGTAACTCATTTTGCACAAAAACAATTAACCATCTTCAAGACTAAACATATATCTTGGTTTCCCGTTTTAAAGATTTTGATTATACATATGAGATTTTGACCCATCGCTCCAAGCGGTTGCTATTCCTTATTTTTTGAAGCAATGATCACAATATGACAGGATCGATTCATTCCGTAGAAAGGTATTAATTTCAAATGCGACAAATCCTCGCTTGTCTAGTGTAAGATAGCTATGGTCAAATAATATTGGTCCGGGGTTCCAATCTAACTAGACCTTTCTTTTAAATTAGTTACAATTCAAAAAGGATAGGTGCCTCAGTGCTCTTTTTTAGGTTTGTAAGGGAAATGTCCAGCGTGAGCCGCCTTGCCTCGTGTTTAAATGGCTATCCAAGCATTGAACGAATATTAAAACATATTTGCTTTGAAATTTGATTGTACCAGTATGCCAAAGAATTCTACTTCTAAATTATACATGCCAAGATGGGTTGTCAATTCCCTGATATGAATGCCTGTATGGCGCCACTAGTTTGAAGGTGAGAAGGAAATGCTGAAAACTCTCCGACCAATTTGATCTGATATAAAGAAACTACGAGTCTCCTTTAAGTGGTCCCCACATAGCATGCACTGAATAAAACGCGAACCTTGTATATAAGACTAAGATATCAATGATGTATAAACTATTTACACTTGGGATGGGTCCTCCTACTCTCGTTAAAAGACTAATCATCCGGGTACTGAGTCAACAAAAGGAATGTATCAAATTTAACATAGCATGCATCAAAGTGCGACCCACATTGGATGAAATCTAGATAATTGTACGTTTTGATGAAAACAGAAACGAAAAATAACAAATACAATTACCTCATTCATTATCATTGCTGGTAATCAGTGAAGCTTCGTCTGGATCTTCATCATATTCATTACGCTCATTGGTGGTCCTGATTTGCAAAAAAATCTAAAAGCTGGGCCGGGGCAATTCATCCTCGGTCACAGAGGTTTTCAATTTTTGTCCAATCATCAAACCAAGCCGTGGCTATTATAAGGCTTCAGAAAATCCGCAGTAGCATTTTTTTTAGCTCTTGTTCAACCAACTCCCCCACTTGCAATGTCGTACACTATATCAACAGTTTAATAACATGATCAATGTTGTCATGTTCAATGCAACATTTCTTCCCCCTCAAACGAGAGCAGAGGTCATTCAACAACCAAAGACGTAACTTTCCTAGCGCAATAAACTCCTCCATTCCATCAAACAACTCATCAGACACATAAGAATCCCTATTCTTGCACTACTAAATTGTGAAACCTGGGTACTTTGTTGAAACGCGTAATTTTGGTTTTACGTTGCCAATACCCTGAAAGCACTATATAAATCTTTGTGAATGACCCAGAAGGCCCAGAGGTCAGTTGCGGTACTCTGGTGGGAATTCATTGGTGAGTTGAGAAATGGCAACCAGCCCTTTTCCCTATTTCTCGGCCCTTGTAATAAGGGTTGTCTTTACCATCATATAATAGAAGTGAACCGTCATCAGTTAAGAATATGAAAAAATGCTGACATTACTACTCTAATCTTCTGAAACTACTGATCATCACGACTCTGTCTTGAATTGATGGTCAATGTTGACCTCTGATTACTCGAGGATGACGTTGTCCTGGCTCATTTTGAATATATTGTGGAAATTAGGGTCAACAATTACATTGAGATTGATATTGTAAATCGGATGAAAGATCAGCCCAATGGGCACTTCTCAACCAATGCCGATAACGTCATTGAGAAAGAATAAGGTATATATCCCTACCGCCCTTAGCTGCAATAATACACTTTTTGAAAAAGTTCGGAGCGGACCCCTACCAGGTGGAATGGCTCTAGATCTAACTAGAAAAATAACGCTAGCTTTTTTGCGGTGATAGTCAGATTCTTCTCTTGTGACTTTAGGGTATAGATGGAATATTGCATGTTTCTATGCTCTCCTTTTTTTTTTCTTAATGTTAAACAAAAAACATTACTAATATCTCACACATTTGGGTTAAAATGTGTAAATGGATACATTAAAGATGTAAAATTTGAACTCTATTTAATCCTTGGTGGTGAGGATCGTACTTTTAAGAAAAATGAATTGGGAAAGCTTACCTTGAGGTCAACATAACAGAATACCGGATCTTGTATACAGATGGTCGTTGGAGTCTGCATAGTACGCTCTAATTCACAGAAACCTTGACAATAAGCGTTTGTGTTTTTTTCTGTCTTTCCCTCTCCAAGTATAAAGTCCTCATCCTGCATGCAACAACATGGATCACCATCTGGACCTTCACTTCATTTCCAACATGCTATACTCTCCGCTGCTTTATTTTAAGAGCATAAACAATATTGGTTCCATGCATGGACGGCCATTAAGGATCTGTCAACCAATTCTTCTAAATGCAGACGGGCGACATTGCTTATTGAATTGGGGGAATCACTCCTAAAAGAGTGAAATTTACTTCCCAAGTCTTTTTGGAGGGGGGGGGGTATCCCTCTTCAAGATGACCACTCAATTCAAAAGATTTGCACTCTTTCAATTAAGAGAAAATCTAATCCAAGGTTTGGGGATTCCCCTGTTTGGCATACATTCTAAAACAAACACAAGAAAACGTAAAGAACGCCCAAAGGCGTTGGCCTAATTATGGCAATTTTATCTGCTCTTACTTTAATAACCCGGACCCTACCACTTTTCATGGAGATAGTGTGAAAGGTCATCAATGTTCCTGAGTAAAGGGGGCGGTGAGTGGTTGGTGTAAACTATTGGATATTCTTTTGGTCAACATGAAAATTAGATCGAATACCATTTCTTTCATATAAAGCAAAAAATGGTCAGCAAACACACAACGCGTTTGTAATATTTGTAGTAAAATTGAAACTCGACGTAGCTTATTTAAGTGAATAAGGGCAAAAAGTGTGGGATGTCCTTAGGGTTATGACTCAAACCGGTTGTATGATCGTCGTTATTTGATAACATAAAAAGAGATATCCATATCTATAATTACTAAATTTACTACCATTAGGTATTATTTTGTTTGGCATATAATAACGACTCCCGATGTTAGACTAGGTGATTAACCTTCGCCTTACCAAGGGGGGGGGGGGGTTCACCACAGAAATGCCAATTGCTTTCATAAAAAAAGCTTCCAGGTATTGTTTTCTCATCCTTTTTCTGTCTTTTATCGAAAAAATGTGAAAGTAGCCCCTTGCCCCCGCGGGGTTAAGGTATGCCGCAATGTCGAAGGGGAGGGTGGTTGGGTTTGCTACCCAAGATGAATTTATGCTACATTTTTTGAACTATTCTCACATTATGCTCTAAACTCTATGTTTATGTAAATTATCAATTGCCATCAATAGAACTGAACACCGCATGCAAATCCCGATATCCCTAACTTATTAGCGCAAAATTTGAGTTTTTCTGTGGAAAATTACATTTTGCCACTCGCGAACTTTGTGATGTCATTTGTGACGCTATACTCGGTATGTTGGTACTTTCGTTAAAGCTTCTTCTTAGGTAATCATCCCTCATCACTTTCTGGTATTTTAGCGAAAACAGACATGCGAAGTGTGTAAAAACGCACCTTCACCTGTGTTAGGGTATGCCGTCAAAGTCCGAAGGTAATAGGTGTCTTGGCCAACCCAAAGATATTATTTTGGGTACAATTTTTTTTATAATATTAGGCACATTATAGCTCTAAGATTCTATGTTTTTGTTAAGAACTAGTCAAATTGTCATCATTTTGGTGCTGAAAACCGCATGAAATCGGACATCATACCTTTTTGGCGCAAAAATGGATTTTCGAAAATTTTCCGTTGGAAAATGCTAATTTTGTTGCCGGCTCGCGGACTTTATGACGTCATGTGACGCCACACTAAGCATGTTGGTACTTATTTGTTACCTCATTATTTTGGTTCAATGAAAATGGAAAAAAGGATCATAGCTATTCACGGGTATCAAAATCATAAGCATCATCGGGTGCATTCTAACGATTTCTCGAGGGGGGTTACCACCCTGTGTCCTGCCTTTCTAAAACTCATATTCAATTGAAATCACATTTAAGAAAATGGCATTTTAATTGGGGATTTTACATAGGGCTTAATGTAAAAATGGATCAGGTTGGCCTATTTAACTTCATCTTGAAAGTGGGATAAAGGTCAATATGCTTTGAATCTTAAAGATGCAAGGTCAGCTAACATTAAGGTAAAACAAATATTTCGAATTTTTTTGAACCCAACCACACCACCCCACCACCCCCAATGTCCATCTTGAGCACGTTCATCATTTTTCGTTCATTATATCTACTAAAAATATATTTTTGAACTAAAACATTCATATTCTTGCTCAGAACATCCGATGCTTATAAATAAGTTAAAAAGATGGTTAAATAGGTTGCAGATTATGTTTGTTCAGAGAAAATATCTACTTATTTTCATGCCAAAAACAAGTAAATCAGGACTTGAGAAAATCGCCGTAAAGTTTTTTTTTGTACATAATTCACTGGGGAATATATTTAAAACTGATATACAATGAAACGAAATAATATTTGCGAATGGATGTGATAATAATACAATTATTATCTGGGCTATCCGAATTTGCCATAAAATAAATAATGAAAATTTACATATTTTTCTTTCTCGAAATTGATGACGCCATCAAAATGACGTCATCGGGGCTATGCATCCCAATTTTTTTAAAAGGTACATCATTTTCTGATTTACTAGACCATATAAAATACAACCAGGGTCGTGGAGGATCCTGGGGGATCACGGTAACGGGAGACAGCCCACGGGGTATTGGAAGAGCAATGGGAGCAAAGGGAGTCACGGGGCCCAGAAAATGGGTCTGGGGGTTCAACTTTATCCCGAGTGTCAAGATGTGTCGCTCCCTCCTTCGTAATATTCAGCATGCTTTCCATGAGTCCATAAACCCATTCTTTGGCCTCTAACACAGTCGACGACATGGAGCTGGCGTCTAGAAATTCATACCTGCTGACCATAACCGGTTTCTTCTTCTCTGCATGGGTAAATAGCTTGTAAAATGACTTGAGATAAGCGCAAAGTTTCAACATCTATGGGCAAAAACCTGTACCGTGAGTGGGCCGAGAGACAATGGAACTCAGTCAAGATATAGTATGTTCCAAATCAAGCATCTCACCATGATTCTGCACGGTTTTGGTCACTCTGACAGTTTGATTTTTGTTTTGAGTTAAAACAGCCCTGGCCAAGGCCCGGGTCAAAGATCAACATAGGCCTCAACCTAGACCTCCAATTATGACAGAAGACAACAATCAATTCCACTGGAAAAAGGGATACTTGAAAAATCTCTAGAATGTCCATAGCAGCAACAGTGTCAACAGTGCTGCAGGGATATCCGCCCACGATAAAGGAAGTGCAAACGGAGTCGAAAGCCATAAGACAATAATTTTGCCGGGGGTAGCTAAGTTGCAGGTCAGCTTGCTTGAAAGATCAACACAGCCAGAAATTCCGCACCATTTCACTCCAAGCCCATTGGCCCAAAGTTTCCTGATGGGCTCATCATTCACAAAACCATTTTTTTTGAGAATGACACTATCTATCTATATACCATAGCAAGAATATTTTGTATGGCTATTTAAATCAGGTTTTTGGCAGCAAGGCAAGATGCCGGTGCCTGGATTAGAAGCCTTCATCTCTGCAACTGGACTTCCCCACTCCAGAAAATCATAACTCGTGGTCATGGGACTCTTGAAGAAGCCTGAAAAAATATCGACGACGAAGGGCTAGAGCAACACCCCTAGACACATTCCATGTTTCCATGAGTGTAAGCTTGTGCAATAGCTTCAGAAAAGTTATTTCCCAAAATGCAACTGCATATTTTTGTGTTGTGATCTACCTTTGTAAAGGAGATATAGTCTTTCATTGGGTCCTTCTGTAGGCGTTTCAGCAGCTTCTCAGAGCAAATAAGTTTTTATCTCGTTTTCAATATCACACACACACAACACATACTTACAATAGAGCACACACACCACAAAAGCAAGGGTAATCAAAGGTAACAGAAGATTCACTCTGTTGAAATATGAAATCACAATGTCCTACAAACTGAACACTGCTTTCTGGGTTGGCACCTGGCATACGAACATAGTCGGTCTATTTGCCTCCTTGTTTTATCTACAATATGAATAGCACCTGACGGATGCGTCGAAGGCCAAAAAATCCTTTTCTCTTTCACGTTTTCCGGACGTTTTTTCTCTTTTTTTTGGCTTGATTACAACATGTCACTGTCTAAGTTTTACAATTAGTCTTAATTATTGCACACATTGAATGAAAGAGAAAATGCTTCATGCTGAAAACAAGTATTTAGTGAGAACAGATTTGAAGTCTAAATGTTGATAATCTCGTTTTGGGGGTAATAGTAAGAAACTTTTTTTGGCCAAGTAAATTTTCTCTCCTGCAGTTCCTTTAATTTACTGAGGGTGGTAAGACTAAACTAACCATGATACATATGGATATCACACTTGCATGTTGGCAGAGAGTCCTTGGAGACTGTAAGTTCTGTCTCACGGTTTTCTTTTCGGCATGGATAACCACACCGTATCTTAGTCTCTCATTAGTCCTAGTATCATTGATACCTTTAATTTAAAAGACTGTTACAAGTATTATCCTGGATCTGTATGGTTTTTAACTCCATAAAACGGGTCCTCATTCACGCTAAGAGTATTATGTATAAGAATGTGCAAGTCTAAAATTTACTTGGCCAACAAAGAGACTATCTACCTTGAAGGCCCTCTTTCATATTCTTAGGCGTTGGCAGGTGAACATGTTAGTGATACTGAACATAAATTAGATTACCGTTTAAATAATCCTCGACAATCAAAACATAGGTCTCGTCATCTTATGTGGCAATATTGGAATATTGGCCAAGATTACCCAATATGGATTTTAGCTAAGGCGACCCTAATTTGCATATTATTCATCATGAAATTCTGATAATTTTCAAAATGGGTTTCATCTTGATCTTTGACCCCAAAACATAGGTCCAGTCATCTTATTTGTTCATTTATCAACAGTATTGGTTTTGCAGATATATCGAAATGTATTTTTAGCTAAGGGCGACCGAATTTGCATTTACGTCATAATAGGAATCTGTAATTTTCAATGGTTCAATCTGATCTTTTGACCCTCGAAACAAAGGCCCTCTCACCTCATTGTTCATTTATCAACAGTATTGTCTGAGATATATTGACAAATGTATTTTTCTGTAATGGCGATACTAATTATGCATAAATTTGATAAAAATGATACTGTCACTTTTTTGATTTTTTAACATAGCTATCGTGTTCTACGCATTTTTCTGATAGAGTGACTTGAGTAGAAGTTTAATTCAGGGGGTGCACGAACACCCGTTCTACCCCCTAGACTATATCCAGTTTGGAACTCTATGTTCCCGAGTTTCATAATCATGTCCAGAATAAATCATGTCCAGAAGAAATCACATGCCGATTTTAAAAAACTGGACATGATTTTTTTTTTCAACATGTCAAACTCGACATGATTTTTTCCATCAACATGAGCAAACTCGACATGATTTTTTTCTCAACATGACAACTCGACATGATTTTTTTTATTTTTTTTATTTTTTTTATTTTTTTTACATACACCAAAAAATCATGTCAAGTTTCAAAATGCAAAAAATATTGAGAAAAAATCATGTCGAGATTTTGAACTGGACATGATTTATGTCAACTCACCATATAGAGAGCAAAACTACTCGATTGTAATAGAGGTCACACTGGACATATAGCGCGTTAAACTCGACATATAACTCTGCACACTCGACTATATGCGAGGAAAACTCTATACCCACAGCGCGTGACACTTCGAGCACTGCGGCGGGAAAACTTGCGCCATGATCTTGATAACGTGAGCGTAAAACCTGACATGATTTATGTCAACTCTCACATATAGAGAGCAAACTCGATGTATGAGGGCAAAACTGGACAGATAGCGCTGTAAGTCGACATTAACTCTGCACACGCGACATATGGGAGGAAAACCTCGATACAACAGCGGGTGAAACTCGATCATTGCGCGGGAAAAACCCGCCATATTTTGATACGTGGTAGCGGGCCATACTCCACCACCATTACACAAGCCATTACCCAATGACTTGTGGACACGATCAACAAACAAAGCTGATCACCTCGTTCTACTACCAATCTTACGTTCGCAGGAACACCTCTACACTTAGCCATAAAGTCGACGGGGAATTTTATACGACCTATTATTAAAGATGCTTTCCGGTAAGCTTAATACTGGCCGGTGAATATAGATCCTTAACCACTTCAGTAACCCCAAGCTAAAACAACTTCGCGTTATGCCAAGGGAGGGGGGTCCTTCGACCCAACCCAGATAAACCACTTTCCCATGGGAGTTTGGATCTGACCTAAAACAAGTAACTGGGGTTAACGTACGAACCACCTACCCACCAGAAAATAACAATCCAAACTTTGACCATTACCTATGGCCAATTTCAAATTGTCACCTCCGAAAAGAGTGGTTCGCACATTTCCATCCTTAGCAACTCCAATATAAGTTTTGAACCAAAATAACTCATTATATATACTCTAGAATAACAGATTAACGATAATAGTGCAAAATAAGTCCAAATTATACCATCTTTGCATTGTTTCCTCAGAAATTTCAAATCACCTTGGTTAGACCTAGACTTAAACCATTTAGAGCACGTCATGACAAAATTAAAATTTGATGCTATCAGCATATGAACATATAGGTTTTATTTGATTTAAGTATTATCATTATAAATTAATTGCCTCTAGGGTATATATCTAAAGCAAATAACTCCCAAGACTTTACTTACTTACTTTTTTAATAGAAGTAAAATATCTTATTTTTTCACCTTCCGTTAGTGCCCAGGGGGGGGGGGTTCTAGGGACCCAACCTAAGTCTTCTAATAAGCGTGGCGGATTGATTTTTTTTAGTAATCAGAAAAGCGGATTCATAACCAGACAAGTTAGCACAAAAAACCCTTGAAAAAAGAAACAATATAAAAAAAGTAAAAAAAAACTCTATGATTAATTTTAATTTTAATCCCCCCCCCCCCTTTTTTTTGGGGAACTTAGTGTTAAAGGTGCATTTCTGATTTCAGCACCTTCTGTTTATAAATTCAGTGATCACTAGATATCCTTGCGAAAAGCTTATTCTCAAAATTTGAGGCTATCCCGATCTTGCGGTTTTTGTGGTTATGAGCAACTTGCTCCCTTTCCCACGGTCCCCATAGGCTGCTGTGGCTGGTAATTTTCTGTCCGTTTACAGACCGAAAATAAAAAACTTGCGAATTTCTTGCAGATACAACCGTCTTTTTTTCCAGAAAGACGCCCCATCTCATTTTTGTCTTCTTGTTGTTTTTTTTCGAACCCTGTTTTTTTTAGTTTTAGATCAACTTCGGAGTGGATTGGTCGGATGCGACGTCTTTGTGTAACCTGATGAGTCATTTACTGATTTTCTTCGTGTACGACAGAATTTCATTCATGATTTTTCTATAGGACGTTTGAAACCGCGAGGCTGGCAGTTCAAACGGTTTGCGGCCTTCTCTTTGTACGTGTTTCTCTCTCCAATAAACTTTTGAAATGTTCTCTGTGGTTGGCACAAAACTGATCCTGTGCAGTTTACGAGAGATTCGTAGTCTCAACAAATCTTCTCTTGTCACTTTAAATTTGCCAATCCCCTTGGCCAACATACGTTTTTGTATCACTTGTCTTGGTCAATTTTAGTCTGCACTGTGTTATTAGTTTTATTTTTTTTCGTTATTGTCCTCGTCTACTCGCACATGTATTAAGGGTGGTCAATATCTCCCGAGCTTGCTCTCATTGACTACCCCTTCCATTTCTACTTTTGTTTCTTGTAATGATATCTGCCTACGTATGGTAAAATAAAACTCAACTGTAAACCGAATTTGAAATTGGGCACATGTCGTATTACTAGCAACGGTTTAGTGATAAAAAATCTCGACATATAACGCTGCCAACTCGACATATGGCGAGGAAACTCGATAACACAGCGCGTGAACATCGACATGCGCGGGAAAATTCGCCATGATTTGATACGAGAAGCGTAAATCTGGACATGATTTATGTCAAACTCACATATAGAGAGCACACTAACTCGATATTAGAGGGCAAACTGGAGCAGATAGCGCTGTAAACCTCGACATAATAACGCTGCACACTCGACATATGGGGGGGAAAACTCGATACACAGAGCGTGGAACTCGACATGCGCGGGCAAACTCGCCATGATTTGATACGTGTAGCGTGCCAGATCAAATGTCAATAAAAATGACTTAACGTAAATGTGATTAAAGTTACCTAAATAATTAATAAGCAGTTTCGCCCCCGTAAGGAAATAGGTAGGCTC
This sequence comes from Ophioderma brevispina, assembly GCA_023653785.1. Taxonomy (NCBI): domain Eukaryota; kingdom Metazoa; phylum Echinodermata; class Ophiuroidea; order Amphilepidida; family Ophiodermatidae; genus Ophioderma; species Ophioderma brevispina. The sequence continues at coordinate 20,151 of JAMKCH010063775.1, forward strand.
CCCCCACCACAGCGGTACGTCCAAAGTAAAAATGGCCTTCCGCGCCGATGCCAAGGGCAGGGGGGGGTCCTATTCGAACCCACCTCAGATAACCACTTTCCCCATGGGAGTTTGATCATGACCTTAAAACAATTAAATGGGGGTAACGTAAACCACCATAAACCCACAATAAAAATAAAAATCCAAACTTTGACCTATGACCTTGGCCATTGCAAATTGTCACTCTCCGAAAAAGATGTGTTCGCAAACATTTCCATCCCTTAAGCACTTCCAATATAAGGTTTTTGAACCAAAATAACTCTTATAATATACTCTAGAATAACAGATTAAAGAATCATTGCAAATAATAGCCAATTTATACCATCTTGCATTTTTTCTCAAAATTAAAAATCACCTTGGTTATACCATAACCTTACATTACACAGTTAAGAGCACGTCATGACAAAATTAAATTGATGCTATCAGCATGATAAACATATAGGTTATTTGATTTAAGTATTATCAATTATAAATTAATTGCCTCCTAGGTCTATATCTAAGCAAAAATAAAATCCAAGATTTAATACTTTATTTTTTAATTAGAAATACTTGATTTTTTGTCACTTCCGTTAGTGCCCAAGGGGGGTGGGGGGGGGGGGGGGGGGGGGGGGGTTCTAGGACCCAACCCTTATTCTAATAAAGCCGTGCGGATTGATTTTTTTTTTAGTATCAGAAGAAGCGTATTCATAACCAGACAATTAGCAAAAAAAAAAACCCTTGAAGAAATTTGATTGCGTAACTCGGAAATCGCAAAAATCAAATGGTTGGGTACTATGGAACCCCCCCACCCCCCCCCCCCCCCCTTTTGGATTTTAAGTTTAAGGTGCAATTTCGTGTTTCAAGCACCTTCTGTTTTAATCAGTGGATCACTAGATAATCCTTGAGAAAGCTTATTCTCCAAATTTGAGCTGACCCCGATCTTGCGGTTTTGTGTTATAGCAATTGCTCGTTTCCACGGTCCCTAGGCTGCTTTGCTGTAATTTCTGGTCCGTTTACAGACGAAAATACAAAATTGCGAATTTCTTGCAGATACAATACAACCGTCTTTTTTTTCCAGAAAGACGCCCCAGCCATTTTTTTCTTGTTGTTTTTTCGAACCCTGTTTTTTTAGTTTTAGATCACTTCTGGAGTTAATTGGTCGGATGCGACGTCTTTGTGTAACCAGATGATCATTTACTATTTTCTGTCGTGTACGACAGAAATTCAATGCATGATTTTTCTATAGGGACGTTTACGCTAGCTGGCAAGTTCAAAACAAGGTTTGCGGCCTTCTCTTTGTACTTGTTTCTCCAATAAACTTTTGAAATGTTCTCGGTGGGTGGCCTACAAACTGATCCTGTGCAGTTTACGAGAGATTCGTAGTCTCAACAAATCTTCTCTTGTCACTTTAAATTATGCCAATCCCCTCTGCCAACATACGTTATTTGTATCACTTGTCTTGTCAATTTTAGTCTGCACCTGTGTTATTAGTTTATTTTTTTCGTTATTTGTCCTCGTCTACTCGCACAGGTATTAAGGGTGGTCAATATCTCCCGAGCCTTGCTCTCATTTGACTACCCTTCCATTCTCTAAACTTTGTTCTTGTAAATGATATATGCCTACGTATGGTAAATAAACTAAACTGAAACCGAATTTGAATTGGGCACATGTCGATTACTAAGGCTAACGGTTTAGATGATATAAAAATCTCAACATTTTTAGGTAAGTCGGGGGGACGAGGCTGTGGATCACGAAATGCCCCTTTAATACATAAAAAACTTCCTGCTGTTATCCTCGAAGCATTTAGTCCTCAAATTACAGATCATCGAAAGACAGACCTGTGATAAGAAATCGGTTACCTGGATTGCTGGATTCCGTTATATTCTATATTTAGACAATAAAATATAAGGTTTGTTGTTTGGCCTATCTAATATCGTGACATGAGAATGAGATGGCCAATTCAATATTGTGAGTAGTGGATTCCGGCTGAAAATAATTCCTATCAATTTACAACAACGAAATTTTTCCTTTCTTTTAAAAGTGTGAAATTAAAAAAATACACTTAAAACATTAACGCATAGGTTAACAAATAAACAAACGAGACAAATACACAGACAAAAGAAACAGTGAGATGTAACTGGAAGTGTGATTGCATGGCAGAGATTTGCACTGCGTTGGTGACAGAACGGATCTTGTCATCTTACAAGGGCGACTAACTGCTCACCGATATGTTATTGAAGATCTTCGCCCATATGTCATTTCAATAGGAGGAGCAATTGGGTGATGACTTTCTCTTCGTGCAGGACAATGCAACTCTGCATAGTGTCAATGTCACAACCAGATTCCTTGAATTGAGTAATCAGCACAGAAGGATTTTACAATTAATGACACCGGCAACATTAGTTCAGCAGACGACGCGGAAATGGCGTGTAACACAAGAAAACACGCACCAGAGTTGATTCTTACGGCATGCACCTTGTTTGACCGGTCTGTGACCTTTGGGGTTTTTAATATCAATGAGTACGAGTCTATGATAGTCATGTAATAGTCACATTTGTTGATTAATGTTACGGCAAACCTAAATGTTAGCCTACTAATTACCTGGATGTGTAAAATATCTCTATTCTTCCATTGGCCTCGACTATCATTTGCGAGCAAATTGAAGAAATTTCATATTTTCTGAAAATGTGCCAGTGCCGCTTTAAATGGCAAATTGGCATGAAAAATGATAAACACGCAATGATTATGCCTACAGATGCATTCTAAACATTTGTGATTAGTACAAAACTTTGCCTTATGTCTATTTTGTGATCGCTACATGTGCAGTTTTCGTGATAACATTTATATAAACTATAAACTTGCAAACTAATTGGGCACGTGTGTTTGGATATCATAATCACATTTCTCTTTACAAGAAAAGAAATTAAAATAGCTCAGTGACATGAAAGTCCTTTGCTCGACAATAACCTGTTTGCTGGCATCTTTCAACCAGCCCTAAATGTGTAATGACACAACAGATACCACAGATACCATTTTTTTACGTTTCTCGTCTTTGCGAAGTTTTTATAAATAACACAATTTGAAAAAACCTGCCATTCATTTTCATTGAACTAAGCTAAAAGGATCACACCTATCATTTATTAATTTCGCTAGTTTAACAATTGACTTGAATCTAGAATTTGCTTTCTTAAGATATATTCAATTCACATGTGTTACCACCGACAATGAATATTTCAACAGGTAACTCCTTTGGAATGAGTATTTTCAGCTTAAAGGAGGTTGTTCCGATTTATGTGTATTGTGTTCTCTACTTGATATGAGAGCCTAGCACTTGCAACATACACCCCATCAAAGTACCGTGGGAAACAAACTTGCGGTTTTGATGGTAGACGCATAATGCATGATGCAAAGCCCTATTCAATACTGTGCTAATAAAAGTGGTTAACCACTAAAACGGCGGTTTTTTGTTTATATCTTGGGAATGAAAATGGATTCGAGGACTCAAATTTCAGGACGACAATGAGAAAAATGCGGCCTTTCATCTGATTATCAAAATCGATACTACTTCCGGGTAAATCAGGGGGTCCCAAAGACGATCGGAACACGCCCCTTTAAAGTTATTATTGTTAGATATTATGTAAGATATTTGTTCAGATACAGCATTGTATGAGTTTATTAGCATATCACCTTCAGGTTCTGAGGTTATCATTTAGTCAATGCACACGATTGAACCACGAATCTATCTGCTGTACCGATAATCCTACTGGTTCAATTTACATGTGTAAGAGGCAAAAGTGTAGAGGTAAAGTGCAGACGTCAACATTAAAATAGGGGATTGACGATCAATATGTGGGCCGCCGGCAGGTAGAATAGAGCTGCCCTAGATATGGGCGGAACAGAGTCTCTTGTCAAATCAATTCATTTTCAAATTTATCATTAAATTTTTCTGTTTCTTGCTGTATGTGTGCATATGTACACATAGTCATGCCATAGATTTTAGTTTATTCCTTTAATATTCTTTAAACTTGATTTCTTTTGGGACGAGGTGGAACTCGTCTTCATAAACGGCGAGGTGATGTAAGCGGCAAAAGTGTATAAGAGGTAAAGTGCAGACGTCAACATTAAAATAGGGGATTGACGATCAATATGTGGGCCGCCAGCAGGTAGAATAGAGCTGCCCTAGATATGGGCGGAACAGAGTCTCTTGTCAAATCAATTCATTTCAAATTTATCATTAAATTTTTCTGTTTCTTGCTGTATGTGTGCATATGTACACATAGTCATGCCATAGATTTTAGTTTATTCCTTTAATATTCTTTTACTTATTTCTTTTTGGGGACGAGGTGGAACTCGTCTTCATAAACGGCGAGGTGATGTAAGCGGCAAAAGTGTATAAGAGGTAAAGTGCAGACGTCAACATTAAAATAGGGGATTGACGATCAATATGTGGGCCGCCGGCAGGTAGAATAGAGCTGCCCTAGATATGGGCGGAACAGAGTCTCTTGTCAATCACTCTGTTCTTCTCATTCCTACTGCCTTATGCAGGGGCAGCTGGAAAGCTGATTGGCCGGTGGCTTGCATAGGATCGGCCAATCCCGTTGTGCCATACACCTCGGCCAGAGATTAAAAGATGATGTAAAATCTCTGGTCGAGGACCATTAAAGAAAGCTGAACAAGAAATCAACTTTAGAGTTCTCTCCGAATTTCTCTGTCTCTCTCTGTGTGTACTGAACCCATGCAACGGTAATGGAAAAAATACCCATTACACATGCTTTACCACCGACAATGAATATTTCAACAGGTAACTCCTTTGGAATGAGTATTTTCAGCTTAAAGTTATTATTGTTAGATATTTTGTAAGATATTTGTTCAGATACAGATACAGATTTTTTTTACGTTCTCGTCTTTGCGAAGGTTTTACAAATAACACAATTAGAAAAACATGCCATTCACTTTCATTGCGCTAAGCTAAGAGGATCACACCTGTAATTTCGCTAATTTAACAATTGACTTGAATCTAGAATTTCATAAACATCCCTTGCTTTCTTAAATATGTTCAATTTACATGCTTTATTTTAACCACCTCCGAAATAATATTTCCACAGGTTCCCCCCCCCCCCCTTTGGAATGAGTATTTTCAGCTTAAAGTTATTATTGTTAGGATATTATGTAATGATAATTTGTCCCCCCCAGATTACACACTGTATTATTTTGGAGGAATATCCCATTCACGGGTCTTAGGCACCATTTATCAATGCACACGATTGAGCAAGAAAATCACTCAAACCTTTGTACTTGAGATGTGTTACACAAAATATCGCTACAATCTTGGGAAAAAAAAAGTTGGAACACCCACCACACAATTTGCTACATTGCTCACCCGGGACAGAGTAAGAGCCTACAAATCCCTTGCATATCACGCAATTGAAAGCCCGACCTTCCACTTCAACTTCCCTTCCCCGACCCCCATCAATCAACGTTGGGGGAAGGGATTTTTGCAAGACTGCTGATGATGATACCCCATACAACATGATTGGGGGAGGCGGGGGAACAGTTTTCCGAAAATCGTTTTCAAAGTGAGGGTTCCAACAATTTTTCCACAAGATTGTAGCTCCCGGTTATATGTCTTTATAATACAATCTGCAATGAACGATTTTTTTCTTTCATCAGGACACTGATGATGTATTTGACCAACTACTCCCGTTTAACACGTTATACCCTCACGATCTGGATGTCGATCCTTCTCTGTTTTTCTGTTTTGTAAGACCACAATCCCTCGAAAATGTGAAAGAAGGTTTGTAAAATATTTGATTGTAAAGATCCACAAGGATCTTTGCAAAAAGTGTTACTCATATGAAATAATAATGGTCGGTTGAAAAATGTTAACCCAAATTTAGGCGATTGTTCATCTACTTCCTGGTGTTAGCGTGAGTTGGGTAGTTAGTGTGATCTTCAAATTACAGTGTGAGTAAAAAAAAACCCTACTTCAGAATAAAAAATATTAAAAATAGTTTTAAGAATTGTTTTTGCTCAAAGGTGTGCTATTGTTATAAAGAGAGGGATAATTAGGCTTTCAAAAAACGTTTATTTGGTGTCATTTGGACTTTGGAGAAGAAGTTATATGTCTATTTGGCTGAGAGACTTAAAAATCCTGTTTGGCGATTTGAGCCCAAACAAAGATGCATCGCCTACATAGAGTAGTAGAGTAACATGGTCTTTTGGTCAGTGATTTGAGTAAAAAAACATTTAACACCAATTTTGTTAACAATAGAAGGTGGGAGAGTAATTGAAAAATTATAAAAATAATATCCCCATAGATTACAAAAGAAAATTCTGCCGTGAAAATGTTCAATTCCCAAAATAAGAAAAGCCAAGATAGCTGGTGTAAGACCACCGTTTACTTTGGTTCAGCAAGATTCATGGTTTTAACCTACAACGAAAATTTGGGAGCGCAAAAGTGAACCCATAGAAAGTTTTGTATTCCGCTTGAAAAACCATCAGTGCGATTATGGAAATTAAATTTTTTAATTCCCGATTATTTACAGAAAACTTCAGCTTTAGGTCTTCTGTGGCAATGTATGGGACGCCTGAGTACACTACTTTATTTGTGCAAAATAATTACCTTAGAGATGGCAAACAAAAATCTCTGAGCAGTTTCATTATGTTCAGAAACTGAGCACTGATATGGAGGATTTTCAATAACTGGACTCTTTATGATTGAACAATGGTAATTAATTTTTGCAGATTGTTTATTATAATTATATTCCACAATAGACCCCCCCCCCCCCCCCCCCCCTTTGTATCAAACTGATATGTTTTGTCGATACGAGAAGAAATCGATACCAATTGAAATTGCATGTGTGAATTGTCTTTGCTTATAATGTGTTATGGTATTACGTCGGTGTCAGTCTCCACCAATTGTATGGCTAAAATCGGACACAAACTGAAATTCTTAGGTCTCTCCGCAAAATTGACAGAGTTTCTTGAAACCAAAAGTCGAAAGCACACAAATAAAAATCTTCTGATGGCCTGTTGATCCCTGTAAACAACCAAAGAGCAAACATGAAGCAAAAATAAAATAACGTTAAACTTTGAAAGAAAAAATCTTCCTGAATGTAGGTTTTTAGTGATCAACATTTGTATGTTTGAAGATATGGATAAAGATGACATGCCACCAAAAAACTGGCCTGATTCGAGATGATGGTAATCTTTTGTAACAACAAGTCATAAGCATGTCAAGTGTAACAAGAGTTATAGCCTAACAACTCGATTTGTTTACACAGTTTGAGCTCTATTAAATAGCTGAAACAACTAGTTTTTAGAACTTTATAGATTTAGTCCTGTGGTAGGTCCATATGACCTTGCAGAAGATTCTGCACAAAATGTTTTGATGGTTTCTCGGCAAGATTGACCTCCTCCTGCTTCCACTCTCCCCATACCTGCCCCCCCCCCCCCCCCACGTTTGCCCCTTGCGCCTTTTGAGATCGGCCGGTCGGGTCCGGGTACCTTCACAGGGGCAGGCACCATGTCCCCCTGGATCCAAGTGAGGCTTAAAGAGACACTGGAACATTTGAAAATAGTGCGCCCTCAGATTTTTCAAAATCGATATTTTTGCATGGTTGTAAAGCTTTTATGTACAAAAGCCCTCACCCGAAATGATTAAGACCAAATCAGTTTCAGCTTCCTTATGGGTGTATAGAGAACAGAATTTTAAACAGAACGATTTTATAATTTAGCGTCGCCGGGGACGCTTAATTCAGCAGACGACGAAAATGGCGTTTTAACACAAGAACACGCACGCCATGCATGTTTCCCACGCTATGCACACTGTTTGACCGGTCTATAACCTTTGTGGTTTTAATATCAGTGAGTACGAGTCAAAAATACTCATGTAATATACAATTTGTTGAGTTTTTAAAGCAATATTGGCACATTTTTTTTGAAGAGCGCCCCCAATTTTTCAAAATTTTGGAGATTTTTTTACAACGATTGCATTGGTAACTGTCTTACACTATATCCTGTGAATGGTTAAGCTCGAAAATGTTTATGTGTCACAAACGAAGGAATTTTGTACTAGAATATTATTATCAGGGATCCCCGATAATAATACAACGGCTGCTGGAAACTGACGGGCCTTCAATTGGAATACCGGGAATAGCGGTGTCTATGCTCACCATTAGTGTTTTTAATAGTTCAGCGCATGCAAGCCAAGTTAGAGGTTATTTTCTATTTTCTCGAGGTGGCACTATTTCATCATGGACGGACATAAACGTGCAATTCCAGCTCTGCCGTAAGTCCAATCTGGGATCCCAATTCTCATTACAAAATCGCTTATTTGTGATAATAACGCATTTTTTTTATTTTTTGCTTTTTTTAATATGTATAGTTTCCTAGACAATTACCAACGTAACTCTGCAAAAAATATCAATTTTGAAAATTGGGGGGGCGCTCTTCAAAAAATGTGCTAATATTGCTTTAAGCAAAATTTGCATCCAGATAATTTCAGCTTTGGTGTCGAGTTCAAGGCAAGGTAAGCTAGCAACCTTATTTCTAACCGCAATTGCGGACGCCACCGCCGTCCAGGTTCAGATCCTTTCTATAAACGTTGTAATCGTCCGGAAAGATTTCATAGGTGGGTATCGTGTCATCAAGATGAGTTTCGGTCACACAAATAACATCTGGATTATGCTCGTCAATAACAGCATGACTTGTTTGGGGGCTTTTTTTTTTTTGTTTACCTTCCCTCGAAGGCTTCTGGCGTTCAAGCTTATAAACTTCAAGTCTCTATCGGTATGTTTACCCCTAAGATTACGGCGACTGTTCCCTTTACTGGGTTTCTTTGGTGTAGAAGCTTTTTTTGCAATGATGATGTAATACTTTCAGTGTCAGCATTGGGTGATTGGAGGTCATTTTTGAGTCCAGAGATAAGTTTAGCTCCTTTAAAACCTGAAACAAATTCTCGTCATCCAAAAGTGAACCCATGCCGAGATGAAAAACTGAATCGCTAAAGTTCATAAAATCACATCCTGGGCAATACCAAACAAACGATGATTGAATTTGAAACACCGTGTACTCATCACCATTTACATCACAGCATTCAATGTGTGCCCACTGTTGGCACTTATCAGATTCAATAGCCCTGTCATTATCATGAACTTCCGTTTGACACATGGTGCAGGGAAATTTAGGAATTACCTTTCTTTTTGGTCTAGATATCACAGCTTTCCTAGGACCAGGTTGAAGTTCAACATCCCCACTCAGTACAATGAGCATGATTTTGATTGCTATTATTGATCTAGATGTGTGAGACTGAGAGTTTGTCAATATGCCAAAAGTTTTATCGAAGTACAAACCTCCACTCTTAAGCAGTTCATGTCATAAGGAAAGATCCTACCGTAATGAGTGCAGCTCTCCCTCCCTACTTCCAACGGGTGATTCACGCGGTGAAACGTACTCCAGTCAACCTCAGTATAATAATACAAACCAGTACATGAGTAATTAGGTAGTTGAGAAAGCCTCTATTTTGCTTTTTGTGTTGAGTTGCAGTTGTTTTCACTGACGATAAAAACATGGTCACTCCGGAAGTAAAACAAGAGCAACATCTCAATGAAAATCAGTCTAAAAACTGCTAAAAAACATCAAACACAATCCGAACGCAGAAAACATTTGTTAAAATTGGTTAAAATTGGACGTGGATGAGTTGTAGAATTTTTCTGCAGAAGATAATGAATCGTCGTGTGACACAATCCCCCCCCAACTCGGAACTGACCGCAGAGTTGATTATTGCCAAAATTTCTCCACACGTTGTCCAAATCGTAAAATAGCGCGAGAAACAAAACTGATTAAAACAGCTCAGGTGGACGAAATTTTCTCCGACAAAGTTCGTATAATGGGTCCTGGACACTAGCAAGCAATGTTTGCAGGGTAAAATTTGGATTAAAGATCAAAAATGTGAGAAAATGTGGGTTATCGTGCCATGAAGATGAGTTTCGGTCACACAAATAACATCTGGATTATGCTCTTCAATAACAGCATGACATTGTGCTACCTTCCCTCGAAGGCTTCTGGCGTTCAAGCTTATAAACTTCAAGTCTCTATCGGTATGTTTACCCCTAAGATTACGGCGACTGTTCCCTTTACTGGGTTTCTTTGGTGTAGAAGCTTTTTTATGGCGATGATGTAATACTTTCAGTGTCAGCATTGGGTGATTGGAGGTCATTTTTGAGTCCAGAGATAAGTTTAGCTCCTTTAAAACCTGAAACAAATTCTCGTCATCCAAAAGTGAACCCATGCCGAGATGAAAAACTGAATCGCTAAAGTTCATAAAATCACATCCTGGGCAATACCAAACAAACGATGATTGAATTTGAAACACCGTGTACTCATCACCATTTACATCACAGCATTCAATGTGTGTCCACTGTTGGCACTTGTCACATTCAATAGCCCTGTCATTATCATGAACTTCCGTTTGACACATGGTGCAGGGAAATTTAGGAATTACCTTTCTTTTTGGTCTAGATTTCACGACTTTCCTAGGACCAGGTTGAAGTTCAACATCCCCACTCAGTACAATGAGCATGATTTTGATTGCTATTATTGATCTAGATGTGTGAGACTGAGAGTTTGTCAATATGCCAAAAGTTTTATCGAAGTACAAACCTCTACTCTTAAGCAGATCATGTCATAAGGAAAGATCCTACCGTAATGAGTGCAGCTCTCCCTCCCTACTTCCAACGGGTGATTCACGCGGTGAAACGTACTCCAGTCAACCTCAGTATAATAATACAAACCAGTACATGAGTAATTAGGTAGTTGAGAAAGCCTCTATTTTGCTTTTTGTGTTGAGTTGCAGTTGTTTTCACTGACGATAAAAACATGGTCACTCCGGAAGTAAAACAAGAGCAACATCTCAATGAAAATCAGTCTAAAAACTGCTAAAAAACATCAAACACAATCCGAACGCAGAAAACATTTGTTAAAATTGGTTAAAATTGGACGTGGATGAGTTATAGAATATTTCTGCAGAAGATAATGAATCCGTCGTGAAAAATCCAACTCGGAATGACGCAGTTGATTATTGCACAATTTCTCCACACGTTGTCCAAATCGTAAAATAGCGCGAGAAACAAAACTGATTAAAACAGCTCAGGTGGACGAAATTTTCTCCGACAAAGTTCGTATAATGGGTCCTGGACACTAGCAAGCAATGTTTGCAGGGTAAAATTTGGATTAAAGATAAAAAATGTGAGAAAAATTTGATAAAAATGATAACGAAAATCGAGAGCATGAAAAGGAGACGTCCACACCAGTGGACCACAACACAGCACGAAAAAGACGTTGTTTAGGTGCAATTCACGAGGACTTACGATTTGTTGACACCAATATTATTAAAAAATAAAAAAAACAATTATCATCGGGTGTGACAATTTCAAAAGTTCCACATTTAAGAGAAAACTGTACAAAATCTCGGATAAAAACCGTTAAAAATCACGCGGTAATTCGATGATGTCCTATGCAATAAGAAAGCCACTCATCGGCTTTTAGCCCATCACGAGCCTTGTATTCATAACAAGTACCCAAATGATTCGACCCAAACGCATTCGGCCAAGCCAATTCGGCCCACAAGATCAAAAGACGATTCGACCCTCGGGACAATTCAACCTCTTTTGGATGCTTCTACCTTTCTGTTATTATTAGAATAAATTTATAGTTACACTCACCTATAATATCAATAAAAGGAAATGAGTAGGATAAAATAGGGTACGCTAGACGCTGGGGAGTGGGACACCAGCTACATGATTGCCCCCAATCAAGAACAAATTCTGGCAACATGATACTGCGCGTCAAACAAAATCTACGTAAATTGGCCTACATTCTGCTTTACTTCAAACTCAAAAATGGATTTATTTGGTTTGAGACTGCTTATAATTTCAAAGGTCAACGCTGACCGCCAATTAGTACAAAAAATCTTAATTTAGCGCAACGTGTCAATTAGAAAAAATAGATTTTTTTTGCAGAAAAGTAGAGAAAAGTTTTAAGTTCATAATTTTTAATCCTCCCAGGACAAATTATTTTATGAAGCCAGTTGCAAAAGCTTTGACAATTCTATCAATTAGTTACGCAAATGAGCTAATTAATATTTTTTTGCATGATGTTTGACACATTTCTAAATGGTAAGAATAATCAAATGTTATAATTACTCAAATGATAAAATTACCTATTTAATGAAAATATTAATTTTAAGACAAAAACCTCAGCTAGGCAATTGCTGTTTTATAAGTGGATATTGCATGTGACTTTTTCGGTTAAACAAAGCACGTGAAAAGCAAAAAAAAAAGTTTAGGCTTAAGTGTTCTGCTAACCCTGTTGATATTTTGTTTTATATCATGATTGTAGGTGTGTTGATCCTGTAAAGTTTTTACTATCACATGGCTTGAAAATAAAACAGGTGAGATCATGATATAAAACAAATATTGACTGCCTAATTTGTGCAATAGTAAAAATATATCATTCGGTCAAATTTTGACTGTTCCATTTCACTCGGCTTCGCCTCGTGAAATAGAAAAGTCAAAATTTGACCTCATATATATTTTTTTTACTTATCACACTCGTGGGCATTCAATATTTGTTATGATCATCGATGGCTAGTCCTATGCCAATCTACATTAATGTCGCACCATTTTTTAGATCTCTTCTGTTTTTATTCTTTTCTAATTTAGTGCATTTATTCAAGGTTAGCGAGGGCAGATATTTTTTTAACTTACACATATGAGGTCATAAGGCCAACAAAATCAAGTTTGTTTCCAGTCTTCCAAAACTCTAATTTGCTTTTTATTTTTGTTAAAGGATCTTTCACCAGAAATAGCTCAAATCAATGAAATGGCAAGTCAAACAGTTGCAAATCATATTTACTGTCAATTATTAGTTTATAAAAGAATTATCGATTTGGGATCATTTACATGTTTTTTTTAATGAAAGTTTCTATCTCTGAGGTACTTAAGTCTAAAAATGCAAATTTTCTCAGTAAAAATCAATTTTTTTTTTAAATGCGGTAAATGGATCCAAAATCAAATGCGAGCGGCCTACTGGAAACAAACTTGTTTCTTTTCTTTTCTTTCTTTTTTTGCCTAAGACAACAATACTTGCAATTAAAATCGAAAATAAAAAAAGAGCGTTCAAATTTTTGATGGGCGGAAAATGACATTTTATTTTTGTCAAAAATGCCCAATTTCGTAAACGCCCCGCTTGCACAAATGAAATACTTTTATTATGTTATAGTTATTTGTCCAAATCCAAGATCCAAATAATGTACATATTAGAAGAAATATGGCTGATTTTTGTATCTGTTATAATGGGGGGGGGTCTGGTCCTGAGCCCAAAACCTAAATTATCTCCATTAACTCATCATCGGATTCTATGGGTTTTTTAGATGTACTAAACAGGAAGCGAGAGTCTTGTAGTACGTTAAAATATTACCGAAATCATAAGATAATATTTCCAGAAAAAACGTGCCTCAATTTTTTTGGAGGTAGAAAAAGCTATACCCACATTTCTAAGGATTTTACTTGCACTAAATACGTATACCCCATTTTTTCAAAATGTTTGTTCAATTTTCAGCAATTTTTTGAGTCCAGTTTTCAATATTGAACCCATGTAATGATGATTTCTCATAAAAAAACCCATGTCTAAGGTTATCACAAGGAAGAAAAAACGACCCATGTGTAATGATTTCTTACTAAAAATTGTTGGTTGGTTTTCTGTGGCATAAAACTATAGGTTATTTCTGAGAGTGGAAAACGTGCAAGGCAAGTTTCAGCTTGAAGGTATGACAAGAAAAATATACGTGCCTCCCAAGAGCATGGAGCAATAGATATGTGCGGCAAATAGTCTGAGAAAACTGCATTTTAGCAGCTGGAACCATTTGTGGCAGGTTCATATTCCTTCATTTGGAAACACTGCTAGGGCACTATATTAGTGTGTAATGAGGGTGTAAATCAGAGATGCCAACTCTCCCGTTTTCTGCGGGAGACTCCCGGTTTGCTAGCAAATCTCCCGATTTTCGGTTATATTTAAGGAAATAAAATAAGTAATAGAGAACAATAAAGTTAAGGAAAGAGGGGCCATATCTTATCCAAGTGAATAAAAGGAACATAGATTGAAAGATTTTCAATTTATAAAGCCTGTTGAACTGGTTTCCGACATCGTTGTTCTCCCGACTTTCGGATAGTTCACTTACATTAATATTTTTATTTAACCATTTAACTGCTGTATGCTAATGTCTTCTGAAGGTATTTTAGTTAACTACTTACTGCAACGGTGCAAAGGGATAAACCAACAAAAATGTTTTGTTATAGCGGTTTGTTTTGAAGTTTTCAAGCTTAAAGGTTTAGGCCTGATACTTCAGGTACTTTTAAAAAATACACTATACGGACTTAGTTTATACAGGCAGTTACTTAAATGGTGCTGTCAGACGGCGAAGCTCGTCCCTTTTTTTGAAGAAATGTTTTTAAAGAGCTCTATCTCGGAAGCCATATTTTGCAAACACTTGGGGCAAGGTCCACTCTTTAAACCTGACTCCTTGGGCCCTGGCTACACCCTTGCCAATATCAAACGTTCTGTACCTGGTATTCTTTTAATCATTATTTTCGAGTGTTAACATTCTTTGATCGGAAGTTGTAAGACAATTTTCGCAATATAAATAACGGTATTAAAATTCCTTCACCCATTCTAAAACAATGACAATGTTACACAAAAGATTTTATGCAAAATCACAATTCTTGGTTACCAAGACTATAATACAAGATTTTTTTTGAGAAACTGCATGAATAAACCAGGATGGGGCGGAAAGTCGGGAGGATGGCGCAGTCCCGCCATCATTTCAGTTACAGAGACTTGCTTATCATGTCATAAAGCCGTTCTTGGCCAATCTGAATTCCAAATACCTCAATCTGAATATTAGGTCCAAAATCAAGTGGCGTCGCACCGAGGAAGTGGCAGGGGAGTACCCTCCCAGCGACACTTTCAGAGCATAAGAAAGCTGCGTGTAAACGTAATAAAATGGCTGCTAAAAAATTATATTTCATGTTGTGCTACTAAATAGCATGGTTATTAACCTTAAAATCTTAAATTGATTTCACTTATTCCCCCTCCTATAGGCCTTTTGGTCAGGATTTGTATTAACATTTAGCACGGAGCTGAAAAATCTTCACCTAACCCTCTTCACCATAGCCCCAAAATAAATCCTACGTACACCATTTCCAAATTTAAGAAACCATATTACCAAATGCAATGCCATAAATAAGCTGGTGTATATTATACGTTTTTATGGTAGGCCGAACTTTCAGTTCCTAGATTAAACATTTATCAGTTTTTACCTCAATTTGGTTTAAACGAATCACATTTAACTTCTTTTTTGTTATTTATCAAGCTAAAAAGTACAATCTTACATAACTCTCGCTCCATAATAGGCGTTCCTTTTCAATAAGATTATCATTTTTTCGGTAAAAACGACGTTATCCTGGCCGCCCCTCCCCCTGGGTATTACGTTACGTTGCGGTGCTCCTTTGAAAACGGGACTTTCTTATCGTACAGGTAGTTGAATTAGACAATTATCGTCTGTGGTGTTGTGCATTAAACCATCCCAAATTTACGCTAAATGTGCAACTTTCACAATTGCAACACCCCGGGAGATTTACAGGTATGTTATCTAGTTTCTATTACTGCCAACGGATCTTAGTTCCCCTCTCATTGCACCTACGGTTTTTTTTCTGAACGTTTATACCGTGCTTGTGTTATGGTCCACAGTTCGCGACCCTTGACCCAGTTCTTTTATGACAAATACCCGTTTCAAAGCATTGCGGTTCATAAGTATAGTTACTAGACAATTACCAGCACAAATGTGCAAAAATCTCAAATTTTGAAAATTGAGGGCGCTCTCCCAAAAAAAATATGCCATTATTGCTTTAAAGTTATGGAAAACTTAAAAGTTGGCCTACAATTACTTGGATGTCTTTATCCTCATATCAATGTCCCTATTTGTTTTGGGGTATGTTATTTTTATGTGTAAAATATATCTCTGTTCTTCCAATGGCCTAGACTATCATTTGAGAGCAATTGAAGAAATTTCATATTTTGTGAAAATAGAGATGTTCATCTGGTTCTAAGATCGCGCCTGGATAAAAACATGTTCGTGCACGAGCATGCGCATCGACAATCATGCTTGCCTCGCAAAACCATGCTTGCCTATAGAAAAATCCAGGTGGGCATCAAAACTCCATACACGATGAATAAAAATTCCTTTAAAAAGGATTGCACGGTCAATCGTTAATGAAATCATGTTTTGGGGCAGTTCTACTGTAACGCATGTCATTAACATGTTCATATTAAAAACCTTTACACATACTAGATTTAAATAAAATTAAAAATCCTTTGCATTTAAAGGCTACAAATTTCTACAAACACACAATGTTTGGCAGAAGTTTGCACCATTGAGAGCGATAAATTCACAATGGGGAGAACAATCACTTCATGTCTCCGATCCAAATCACAAATTACACTTTTAAAAGCACCATTAGCAAGAAAACAACTCTATCACTGGCTACGAATAGGATGTTTTATTAAATTTTAAATACACACTGTTATAAATTTTACTTCTTTTAAAAAATTCCTCACCAAATTCCAATAGGCTAACGGTTATTGACCAAATTTGATGATGATACTAATGATGGCAAGTCGGGGGTATGAGGTTGCGGATCACAAAGTGCTCCCTTTAAATTTGGTCTCCAGTTTCCGCATATTGCTATTATAACCGTTGAATTTTCTATTACAGAGACACTGAACATTTGAAAAATAGTGCGCCCTCAAGATTTTTCAAAGTCGATATTTTGCATGGTTGTAAGGCTTTTATACAAAAGCCCTCACCCCGAAATGATTAACCAAATCAGCTTCCTTATGGTACAGACGATTTTATAATTTAACGTCGCCGGCGACGTTAAATTCAGAACACGAAATGGCGTTTACCACAAGACACTCACTCCGTAGGTCTTGCATGTTTCCCACGCTATGCACACGGTTTGAATCGGTCTATAACCATTTGTGTTTATATCGGTGAGAAACGAGTCAAAATATTCCATGTAATATACACAATTTGTTGATTAACGTTGAGGAAAACTACAAGTTGGCCTACAAATTACCTGATGTCTTTATCCTCATATTGCATATCAATGTCCCTATCTGTTTTGGGGTATGTTGTTTTTATGTGTAAAATATATCTCTGTTCTTCCAATGGCCTAGACTATCATTTTGAGCAAATTGAAGAAATTTCATAT
The DNA here is from genome assembly GCA_023653785.1 of Ophioderma brevispina. NCBI lineage: Eukaryota > Metazoa > Echinodermata > Ophiuroidea > Amphilepidida > Ophiodermatidae > Ophioderma > Ophioderma brevispina. The sequence continues at coordinate 37,499 of JAMKCH010063775.1, forward strand.
TTTGTGAAAATGTGCCAGTGCCCGTCTTAAGTGTACCGCCCAAGTTCACAACCACATTTTCGATCGTCTCCACGTTTACACGTTGCCACAGTAACATTGGTGACGCCACTGACCTCTATACTGCGAATACAACAATCATGACAATACAATTGACTCATCATGCGCCTCCACGAAAAAGCAATTGTTCGTCATATATCGTTTGTGATCCTATTTTTCCAGTTGTGTATTTAATCATGACATCATACCGAAAAACGTATTATGTCTTTAGAACAATATCTCCTAATGTTTTTAATTCATATAAGGCAAAATAACCCAAACTTTCAAAGTTTCAACCGTACGACATTCGCTTGTGGACGCCGACATATTTACCTTTTTTTTTGTAAATCCCTCTTCTCAATTGCAGCACCATGTTTATGCTTAAAGCGTAGGATCCGTGCATGAACTCGGTTAACAGGGCCGCCGAGAGAAATTGCGGGCCCGGGGGGAACCTTAGAGTTACGGGCCCCCTTTTACCAACTTCTTTTTCCAGAACTAGTAATGTTGAACTGTATTTTTGTGAATTTCATATACAATCTTGCAACCAAGGTTTTCTAATCAAAATTGTATGAGGATTCCAAAAATTAGGGTGTATTGTTTAAAATGTGTTCTGGAGGACATTAGTGGCAAGGTTACACTGGTTTATACAGGGGGCAAAATTACAAAACGGGGCAAAATTTTTTAAAGTATACCATCATGTTCAGCACCTTTCAGGATTACAGAAAGGTCTAGTTTGCCCTACTGAGAGTTATCGTACCAAGCGTTACCAAGGTAAAAACTGGTTCAAGGTCACAACTGGGGGTAAAATTTCAAATTCTCGGTGTGTTCTAAAAATGGTGCCAAAATGTTAGTCTTACTGTCACAGAAAGCCGGAAAATATAAAGGTCGCGTTGTCAATGACGTTTTGATCAATATTAAGAGGGCAATATGGCCGTGGTCCACAGGGTCTATGGGAGACCATAGTTATATCTCTAAAAGTCTCACTTTAAAAGGTAATACACCCGAATCTATATACATTGTCTTATTCAGTATGACCCAATGAACGATTAAAAAAAACCAGTTTACAACAAACAAAATCGGACCATTTAATAAATAATGACCGTGAACTTTCTTGAGCTATGAATAAACGGATAGGTCGTAATTATGGCAACCTGTACCTTTTTAGAAAGCTTATGAGCAGCCGAACAGAACTGGTAAAATTTTAAAACAATTGCCACACTTTTATTGTTTACCCCTGATACAAAGTTTTTTCTCCGCTGAAATACATACAACCCGGTAGTACAATTAGTTATATTTATATTACCTGAATTGTTTTTTAGTCAGCCTTCCTTCCTCATGAGATTCTTACTTCCGCACCGTTTGCCATTCGCCTACCCTGACACATTGTCATGTGTGTACTTACGCGACTTAATAAAATCCATTATTGGCCGTCCGTCAAAATTGTATATGAACCATTCACCAAAACTATTAACTAACTACCCACTCCTACCTTACTTTCCCCATGCTACTATACCCCATTTAGGGGGGGGAGATTTGAAGTTACAGTGGCTGCGCGTGTGTGAACTGCATAATGTGTTTGAGCACTTATAGTTTTTTTATTTTTTAGATTTATTATATGTAGAGGCTTTATGTCGATGGCCCAGGAGGAGGGTGCGGGAGGGTGTCCCCCTCCCGCGCAAAGCGCGGAACCTTGCAATGTTCACTTTCCAAAAAACACATTTTCTATGAACATTTGATAAGCAACAAAATAGAGTTGGATAAGTGTTTCACCTAGTAAGATAGAGGTATGAAAAAACGATTGCTATAAAAAGTAAAATATAAGCTGATGGTTTTAGTTAATTTCAACATAAAATATTACAGAGTGTTGGCTGAAGAGTTCAAAGTTATGAAGTGGCCGAAGCAGCGGAAACCTTGTGCACTTCACAAAACCCATTATAATGGATAGAAACAATTTGAAATTGGTAATTAGTCCACTTAATAATTCATAACCAAAACTGCTTTCTAAAACACCAAATCTAAATGTTGTTGTTTAATTTTAAAGACCAAGAGAGGCCGGCACTAAATTTCAAACAGCCGCGTAGCGCGAAAAAAAAGGGAAATTCGTGGATTACAGAGTATTTTCTCAACGTAAACTATGTAGGTATATACATTGTCGCAGGAGGGAAACGGGTTCCCTGTATCCGGCCAATGCTCTCTCGCTCTCTCTCTCTCTCTCTGTCTCTCACCTTCTCATCTTTACATCCCTACTGTATCCCTCTCTGACTTATTGTCCAACAAACCGCAAGGGCTGAACTTTTATTTTTAGGGCCTTAGGAACCCAGGGCCCCTAGGCCCCGGGCCCCTAGGACCCCGGGCCCGGGATCAATTACCCTTGACCTCCCCTCTCGGCGGTACTGACGCGGTAATACGGGACTGAAAACTATGGCTTGAATTTTGTTAATTAAAAAAGTAATTTCAGACAAGATTCTAAAGAAAAAAGAAACATTAATGAAACAAAATTAGATGACTTTCCATATAATCTGATTGCGGGCTGAATTGTAGGCGTGAGTTACTGAGTAGGCCCCTAGTACGTTGCCAAATCTTCCGGATATACCGGCAATGACCGGGCGTGTATTACAATGGAGTTGCATTTGAAACAGCGTGATATGCCCATTCCCTCAATAATATCAAAACACGTGTGTAAAATCAGTCTTGAAACTTCCAGAAAACTTGAGGAAACAATAACGATATACAGGCGCGTCTCGTATCTTTGGAACCTTCAGAAACAATGACGGTAAAATCCAAGCATCACTTCAACTGAAGACTTCACCGTTTCACATTTTCCTCCGCGAGTTTAGCTGCTTACAAAACATCTTTTAACAAGGTATCATGCGACATAGATAATTGTCAAGAATCAATAAACAACTTTCCGAACTACTTTGATTACAGAACAAAGACTTGACTCTGATATACGCGTGCCAGACAACGTGAGCTAGCCGCTTCACTGATTCTGTAAATTGCGTAACAAACAAATCTTCTTCCGAGCATTAATGTAGGCCTTAGCCTAGGTTGTTATCACGCCCTCTATAACTAGTCAAGTGGCTTAATACGCCGTACGTCGAAGGTGAAAAGAAACCTATACGGATTTGTACAGTGTTTTCGCATGCAAAAACTAATGTAAATGTTCATGATTTGTAAACACACGTCTTTAACTCTTTGGAAATCTTGAAGAACAATAACTACAATGCACATTCGCGACTTTTATCTTTACCTATACGGATCTATAATACAAATCTTTTTCGTCTAAAACTAATCACACAGTTCCTAAAGCTAACTTCTAGAAAGGCACCCATGTATTTCGTTTGTCCATGCAATCCTATGGAAAAATTCATGAAGATATTACTTCCGGGTTAAAACCCATAGCAAAGCACGGTCTCCGACCGTGCGATAACTCTCGCTAACTTCAGAAATCCTTGCTTGCATCAGGATCGCAGTGCATAAATATACCATCCCGTCAAACAGTGGCGTAACCAATGGGGGCTGAGGGGAAATCCCTCCCCCGGACACAAAAAAAAATCGGGAAGGGGAGGAAAAATGGGAAAGAAAAAAGGGAAGAAGAAGAGAAAAAGAGAAAGAAAAGGAAGAAGAGGGAAGAAAGGGGAAAAAAGAAGAGAAGGAAAGCGGGAAGACGAGAAAGAGAAACGGGGAAGAGAAAGAGGGTAGCAGAGAAAGGGAGGGAAAGAGAACAAAAAGAAAGGAGAAAAAGAGAAATTAGAAGGGAGAAGATAAAAGAAAGAAAAAACAAATATTAAGTGACCCGATTGGATCTAAATGTTGTTTTGGAGTCAAAAGAACTCGTTTTGTAGTCCTTATAACTGACATATTCGACCAAGACACTTTGAACAGTGAAATCTGTTTCCTGGCCATCTTTGTTATATCATTACGTAGTAGGACTACAAAGGAATATATTGGTCTGACGTCTTGGACTACAAGACAAAAGCGACTTTCACTGAACATGCTGAAGATAACACAGGTGATATCGTGGAAGTTGGAACTTTAGTAAGCCTGCCATTTCGAAATCTTCGCTGAATAAAAGCTAATGCGGTGCCGCGGATTATAAATAAAGTACAACGTCTTTTAACCTATAATTTAATTTTGTATAACTGTACTGCTCATTATTGATTTAATCAATTTTGGAACCAATCATTTCTGATTAATAAATAATATGTTGTATATAAAATTAGAATCATATTGTGTTCTAGATGCCTGCTCGCGTGTCTTTGTGCCATTTTGGCCTGACATCGAACACATAACTGCTTGTATATTTTTATCATGTATACAGAATACGAATATGAGATTTTAATTGTTGTCGTAAGAATGGTTCCGCGTAATTTAAATGGAAATTCTCCTAATTGGAATCTTGCTTAACTTTTTTTTTAATATTAAAAATTAAGATAAATACAATTACTCTCTAAAAACAAAGCGTAAATTAAGGTCTAAAGAGTGACTAACGGGCCCACTTAAAGACACTATCAGTGATTTGAAAAATATTTGAAATTTGCAGGAATAGCTTCAAAGTGAAGGATAAGCCTGTAGAATTCTTATAAGTTACCTTTTCCAACTGTAGAATTGACAGAAAAGGAAGAAAACGGCAGTGTTCCAAGATACGATTCTCCATTCAATTACGTGTTGTAGTAAGTGTCCGAACGGACAGTAATGACTAAAATCTCCGATTCTGTCCTTTTTAGGTTGCTTCTGGTCTGATCATTTGCGGGTCTGTTAGGCTACCTGTACTTGTTCAATAATACATGCAAAAATCTGATTTATTGAATGATTTTCGATTTGTTGATTTAGCAAATGACGGCTGAGTTCTTTAAAATAAGTAAAATTACTAAAATGGTCCATCTGTTAAAGGGAGTGGGAGTAACTGCCCTGACATGAATTTAAAACGTTATTTTATTGAAGATTTTTTCTATCACCGACTACTAAAAAGTTTAAAGAAGTAAAGGTTAGGTTTATCCTTTCACTTCCTTTCACAGATGGCAATTTCCACTATTTTACTCTTTCTAGGATGGGCCCCGTAGTCACTCTAAATACACTATTTTGCACTTTCCGTTTACTTGATCGTAACTGTTTTGTTCCAGTGGATTTGGCTGCGGGTTAGACGCCATATGCCGAACACACCATGCTTATTAGTTGAGTCTTAAAAATGACCAAGAGATGCACACAAAAAAAACTCTAGAAGAGCTATGTAAGTATTGGCAGACACCCATCACAAAGAAGCAAGGCGAATTTACTAGCTCAAATTTGGCAGGAGGAGCAGGACAGGAGAGTAAAATCCGTGGAATGCTTCTGCGCTAACAGGGGTTTGTATACATTTCTGCACACTTTGCTTAAACTTTTGACTACGAAGTAGCTGTACTTAAAGCAATACCATCACTATTGAAGAGCGCCCCATTTTAAAATTGACATTTTTGAACAGTAGTGTTGGTAATTGCAAGTAAACTATACCTGAGAATAGCAATTCTCGAAAGTGCTATTTGTCATAAAAGAGCATTTGTGATTAGAATCGGCATATCGATTGTAATTTAAAAGGGATAGCTGGAAAAGGACCAATTTCTGTCACTCTTTTGAGAAATACAGGCTGTACCAAAAAAAATGTTAGCATCGGAACACAGGGCCCTGTGTTGTAAATAACTAAAAAGTTGTACGCATGGGTCTCTATTTGCTATGCTCTTAAAGCTAACTAAATAGGCTTTATTTGCCGCTTGTTCAATTCAATGCGATATGTAGAACAACCAGATATGCTTCGTCAAAAAAGGAGAGTACAAAGTTCGGGATTGGTCCGATTTGCAGTAGTTACATTTGTAAGATTGTGTGAAACATGATTTTATAAACTACTCAAATTAGTGGTTATTGATTGTGGTTATGATTTGGTTAATTGAAGCTTTAAGATATTGACAATCCATTGGAACTTCATTCTGCCCATAAAGTGTGAATTGTCTTTATGATTAGCAATACTTGTATTTTTTCAAATATTAATCAGTTCACTTCATTAGCAGAGTTAGTAACCCTATCAAATCGCTCAAAAATACCAGAATGTTAAACCAAAACCAAATTAAAACAACAATCAGGACACTTCTTTAATGGGATTCCCAAGAAAATCTATGATTCTAGAGCCAGGAAAAGAAATAAAACAACAAAACAAGAAAGTAAACAACACAACGAGAGCGAAAACTTCTGATAATAAGCCTACATGGTCTAATAAAGAAGGCAGCAGAAATGCAGAATTGGAAATAAGACACCAGTGGAGGCCATAGAGATCCACGGACCAGAATAACAAGAACTCAGGCCAACGTTTCTCTTTAGAAGAGCAGTTGTGGTAGATAGAACGATGTACGTTTTGGAAAAAAAAAAGGTTGTTGGTGTTGGCGGGAATCTCGAGGTCTTTTAAATAGAAAAAACACTGCAAAAATCTATTTGTTTTCTTTTAAGATGGAAAGAAGAGTGCTTGAGCCCAAGTGTATTCATGTTGCAACATGCATTCCAAGTGTTCTAGGGCAGAATTAGGACCAAGGGGATTTTGCCCTCTCATAATTGATGAAGTAATCTTTTGTGTTTGCGTATCGGAGTGAATGAAATAAATGACACATTGAGCTTATGGATTGGCTTAAATGGATCCAATACACAAGACCCATGCTTAGTGTTCTTTTTATAAACAATGTCGTATTCCGGTTGTTAACATTTTTTTGGGACAGCCTGCTGTAGTACCACCCTCACTAAAATCACAGTTGACTTGCCTTAACCAACTGAACAAATAACGGATGAGCAGAGGACATGGCACTATATCCTACCTATTCATATTGATAGACGTTTCCAGCAACCAGTTCACTTTTAAGACATTTCTGTAGCTAAATACAAGAAATCAATTCAATATCTCATGTGTGGAATCCCTGCAAATGAACACAATATTCAATATATAGAACCCCCAAAATCTCTCGTTGCGACCTTTAAAATGGACTTGGTAATCCTGGCCAAATAGGATCGTGGCCTTTAGCACTTTTTGACGGGGTGCAGAATAGAATTCATATGGTGCTGTAAAATTCTGTAAATTAAAAAAAAATAGAAACACTGGGTAAAAATACACAGATCATAATAAAACATGGTGTCGTTTTAACTGGCAAGTTGGACTCGCAGCCTGTTAAAACGACGTCTTTTACCGTTTGCACGTTTTGAGACCTTTTTTGCAAAGTTTTTTATTTCACGTTTCGAGTCCAGAATGACAGTTTAAACGATACTTTTAAGAACATTTTAACAGTGCACACGAGTTGTAATACGGTCAAATTTACATATATTTTAATAAAGATGAAATGAGGAGATTTCCAGAAAAAAGCGCCTCCAATTTTTCCGAACCTAGGTTTTTGACATATTTGGAATGCTTGTGAATAAGCCGAATACGCCGTCTTCTTTATGTAATAAGATGTATGATTTAGTAGTTTTCTGTCGTGCACAGAAAGTCAAAGCATGGTTTCTATGGGGAACGATTACGATAGCAGGCAGTTCCAAAACAAGGGTTTGCGGTTTTCTTTTGCACCTGTTGTCCGTCCAATACCTTCCAAAAACGTTCTCGGTAGGTGGTTTACACGATCCAGTGAAATTGAGAGAAATGAATTTTCTTAATAATAATCTCCTCTGATCCACTTTAGTAAAATTTTAACCGAAATCAAGTAATTGTTACTTTTTAAAAGCAATAATATTAGCACAATTTTTTTTGGAAGAGCGCCCTCAATTTTCAAAATTTGATATTTTGCACAGTTACATTGGTAATTGTCTAGGAAACTATACTGCGAACGAGAATGCTAAAAAAATGCGCGTTATTTATCACAAAATAAGAGATTTTGCATTAGAATTGGGATCCCAGATGGGAATTAATTCGGCAGTGCTGGAAATGCTACGTTTTATGTCCGTCCATGTATGAAATAGTGCCACCTCGGAGAAAATAACCTCTAAACTTGGCTTCATGCTGAACATTAAAACTAACTAATGATGAGCGTATAGAGGGTTAAAATATTTTATGAGTTGAGTTAGAGTTGTCGAGTTCAGTTGCTTTTAGAGTTCGAGTTGCCTTTTAGAGTTCGTTCATTAATGAGAAATGCTTTTAGAGTTCGAGTTGCTTCTAGAGTTCAAGTTCGAGTTACTTTAAGAGTTCGAGTTCGAGTTAGTTTTAGAGTTCGAGTTAGTTTTAGAGTTAGAGTTACTTTTAGAGTTCGAGTTAGAGGTTGCTTTAAAGTTCGAGTGCTTTTAGAGTTCGAGTGCTTTTAGAGTTCGAGTTGCTTTTGAGAGTTAGAGTTGTTTTGAGTTCGAGCGTTAGAGTTGCTTTTAGAGTTCGAGTTAGACTTGCTTTTAGAGTTCGAGTTAGACTTGCTTTTAGAGTTCGAGTTGCTTCTAGAGTTCAAGTTCGAGTTACTTTTTAGAGTTCGAGTTAGACTTGCTTTTAGAGTTCGAGTTCGTGTTACTTTTAGAGTTCGAGTTAGGAGTTGCTTAAAGTTTCGAGTTGCTTTTAGAGTTCGAGGGATTTAGAGTTCGGTTGCTTTAGAGTTCGAGTTGCTGTTAGAGTTCGAGTCGAGTGCTTTTAGAGTTCGAGTGCTGTTAGAGTTCGAGTTGCTTTTAGAGTTCGAGTTGCTTTTTTAGAGTTCGAGTTCGTTTTAGAGTTCGAGTTGAACTTTGGAAAAATTGACCCCTGCATGTATACCCACCATGTGATTGGCTTGTATACGCATACCTCCGCCAGATTGCTTGTCCTACTTGGAGGCGTTAAATCACAAAGCGTCTGCGCGTGTGTATGGGTCAAACGGGTAGAATAAATGCTTAACATGCTTCAGGTAGTGCAAAAAGTGTGTAAGAAGTCGTCGTTGGTCAGGAAAAACCTCATATGTAATTCGAAAGGTCAAATGCAAAACCTCACATGTACAACTTTTCTAACATGGACAAACCAACCTATTGTCCAGTGTTTGGTCAAATCAAGTTGGTGGAAATGATGAGATGATGTTTAAAGAAGTATGTAAGATCTATTTTAAGTATTTTGCGATACTTTGCAAAACGACAATATCGCCAAACATGTCGTTTTTTCAGTGTTACCGAAAATCCACATATGAGGTTTTGCTCTTAGAGGTCAAATGCACATATGAGGTTTTTCCTGCCCAACGAGTGCATAAACTGCAGCGTATGGTAGGGCGGGGTATTGCTTACGGGGTATATGTAGTTAAACTAGTGTTTAAAAAACAAAAGGTAGTGTTCAAAATGTCTATGGTAGTACAAAAGCATATGAAGTAGTTCCGAAAAAATGAAAGGTATGGTACAAAATGCCTATGGTAGTCATGGTAGTGTATAAAAGCTTACAGGGTAGTTTCGAAAACAAAAGGTAGTGCTTACCAAATACACGTCCTCTAAATCAATTACCCTGTAGTAAATTACAACAGGTCACCTAAATGAGAATGTCAGGTAAATGAAATACATGAGTATAAATGAAAACATGTCAATAAATTAATACATTTCATGTAGTGAAGACAGGTCAATAAATGAATACAGGCAATGAAGAAGGTCAGGTAATTATTGCGCTAAATAAAAACAGTCGCTAAATGAAAACATGTCATGTAAATACAAACAGCCGGTTAAATAACACAGTTGTGGGTAATTGACGACCGTTTAGAAATGAACTGCGGTGCGAACATTTAAATACTTGCAAAACACAAGAACGCGTGCCCCCATTACACTTACTAGTACGCGTGCGTAGCCTTAAGCACCTGTAAACGCGAGTGTGTACCATTAATATCCGAGGGTCGAGATGCTCGATATTCCGTATGGCGAGATGCGAGGGGCGAGATGATACCAATAAACACTTGCGAAAGCTTTGCGTACCCTAGAATACTTGTAAACTCGCGTGCATACTTTTGAACACATGCGAACAAGCATGCGTACCGTAAACACAGTAAATAATTATTTTTAGTATAGATAAGACAAAATAGACACAAAGTTAATGGCCCTGATGGACAAAACAAACAAGCCGTAAGCCGACGTATATAGCGGCACAGTTTTCATTTACCACACCTGTGGTAATTTACCTGAGCTGCTTTCCGTTTCCACTGACCTGTTTTTTTCGTTGGCGTGACGCGTGTATTTCAGTTATCTGGCCTGTTTTCATTTACATTAAGTGCATATTTGGCTGACCTGTTTTCATTTACCACACGTATTTACCTGCCATCTTCTCATTTAGCTGACCTGTCTTTTTAGCTGACCTGTTTTCATTTACTGCCACACACTGTAGCATTCAGCCTGAACCTATTTTGATTTACCTAATTTGTCTTCATTTTACATTGAAATGTAGTCGTTTTCTCTGACCTGTCCTACCTCAGTAGCGTTTTTATCAAAGAGGTTGTATATAGAGAGGCAAAACGTACGTAATCTTTAGAAATCACCGTCTCGCATGTTTTGCCGACCACAAAGAAAACCTAGATTACCAACAATAGAAAGCAATATGGCTGCCTCCGCTTCTTCCACATACTGTTGGTGCCGCTTTGCATATACAACACATAATCGGTAGTGTACAATTATGTATGTGTTAGAGGTGTCCATGTGTAATAATAGTGTACCTGGATCATTGTGCTCAGATACTCTTTTTTCCTCCAATAATCAATGCGCGCTTAGGTGAAAAGATTGTATTCATTGAGGCGGTTTATTTCAATCAAGATTTTTGATGTGGTCATTTCATTCGTTGTGTGGCCATGGGTAGGACAAAATTTAACCACCCAATAGCACCCAACATCCAACAACTTTTATTTTGGCGGATTGTTTTTGTACGAATTACATTATGTGTGTATACCAGCACCCAAATAATTATTATTCCGTGCAATATGCAAAATGTCAGCGGCCCAGCCCGGACGTCTGGTTTTGAATGGGTTTCACGCCCTTGTTTTTACTACCAATAGGCATTTCGAACACTAACCTTTGTTTTTTTGTTTTTTTTATTACACTAACCTTTTATTTTTTTTTAATACTCGTAAGCATTTTTTTTTCCACTATACCATACGCATTTTAAGCACTAACCTTTTAATATTTCTGAACACAACAATTTTGCATTTTTGCACTGCCTGAATCATGTTCATCCTTTATTTTACCGTTTTGAACCAATCGGCCCGCCCATTTTGTGTGAATAATAGTTAACCACAAAGGAATGCGACCTTGCCGCCAAAAGCGACCACAATACAGCTCGGGTGGTGAACCAGCATTACGCGTGTGGCGCTCATCTCGCCCCCCCGATGGAAGGGGGGGTTAGGACACGTACTGCTCGATTGGGTCATTGGGAATTCCAAACGGTCAATTTGAAGGAAACTGCTACGTGCATTTACAAGGGCTTTTTGGAATCATTAAATGCATTTTCACGCCTGCTTTGGGGGAAATATGCTAATGAAAATATAATTTTGAAAAGGTTTGACCCGACCCGAGAAAATTACATACTTTCCGCTCTTTATGCAAGAAATTCTTGTTTTCAATTGCAAACTCATCATGCCAGGGAAACCATGAGAATTTCTCTTTTAGTCTTTTTTTTATCAAGTCATGTTTTTTTTTCGGTCGTAGAAATAAATCGCAGGTTACAGAACTACTTATACAAGTTCCAAAAAAATTGGTAATAATTTCGTACTGTCTTTATTTAGAATTAGGCCCACATGTTTTGTTTGTGCTTGTCTCCATCCAAATATGGGGGAGAGTTTCCGCTGGATTTCTAGAATGCATGCTACATTCACAACTTGCAAATTTAGCTTTACTTGCAGACTCTTTGTTTTTGTTTGTGTTGTTGTTTTTTGTTTTGTTTTTTTTTGTGTCTTTTTTTGAAATATTTATTCCGGTCAGTAGGCCAGTGGATTTCGTTTAAGGTGAAGGCTTACCTTCCTTTGATACTGAAATGTTATGTTGTTTCTCAGAGTAGTATTTGCCAAATTGATTCCCCTCCTCCTCCTCCCGATCAAGAAAATTCCCGAAAAGACCACACACCACACCCGCAAATACACACACCCTCACCCCACACCACACACACCCACACACACACACCAGTCCCTACTGTTGGGACAGCAAAGTCCCCAAAATTTTGCCACCCCCCCTTCCATCAAATAGATAAAACTATGTCAACTGCATGAATAAGGCAAAGTTATGTACACCCTCAGAGGGTGTTTGAATCAATGCCCTGATGCATAGCCATGCTGCCTATACGTACGTACTAAACAAATGTCAGTACTTAGGAATAACCAGTGTTCCAAAGTTTACGAACCACAGAATTTCATATCATGCAACAAATTCCTGTCCTAACCGCTTTGTGGGCTAAAATGAGCATAAAGCCTGGGTTTTTATGTGTTTAGAATAGGATTTTATGTATCACATGGCCCTATGAGGTGAAATTTCCCAAATTGTGGATTGTGGATTGACTCAACACACTCTGACATACCATATACCAGCGCGTACATGGACGCATGCACGAATGCCTTGACCTTGCCAATACAAAACCGCACAACACAAAAATCCCGGGGACGGCAGTCGTGCATTTGTCATCAGTGAGGATTGAATGAAACGGCGGGGAGCCGAACATGATGCTGGATGTTCACGATTGCGTTGAATGAAGACCCACGTCTCGGCGGGCGAGTAGACCATAAGCCAGTTTCTGTACTGGCCTTAAATTTCGAGTTTGTGCACCCAGGCGTTGCATGGTTTTGGGGTTCTACTCCTTATAATAGGGGTTGTTTGATATTAGAGTGTATTGGTTCGCATGGCTACAGAACGCTTAGCTCTGTAGCCATGCATGGCGCGTATGTTCAGGGGGATTATGTTTGATAGAGTTACTTTTGCCGGGGACGTTTCTGGTTTTTTTTTTTCGGGTATGCACAGGTATTACAGAAGCATGATTGATGTGAACACTTTCATAGCAGTGACGTGAAACAGTGGCACGGACGTGGGCCTGAGGCCTAACTGTTGAGTTAATTTAAGCCACAAACCTACAACTGTACGGATTATTACACTGGTAGGCCTATTATGGCTGGCTGTTAGCATAATTAAATTTGAGTGGTGTTACGACCATGGTGTATATGATTAATGCTAGTAAGCCCGTGTATGTCCTGTCGTATAGGGGCCCAATTTAGAATTTTGGCCACGGCCAGTGGATATAACTTTGCCTAGACTCAGTTTTCAGTCCCATATTTTTTCTAATATGGAACTGAGATCACTGCCTATCTCATACACGTAGAAGGTCGAAAAAAATTATTTCTAAATATCTGGTTTCAAGCCCAATTTTTGAAATTGTTCTCAGATCATTTGTTTAAGGGGGGGGGGGGTATGGGGTCTGATTGATCAAAAATTGTCTAATCCCGCAAATGAGATAATGCAATGGCTAAATGTAGATTGTAATGTTTTTCGTTCGATCGCAATTGGAAATTCGGTTCCCGAGATCGAGCTGATCCAAAAGGAAGGAGTGTGAGCCCAAAATTTGCCAAAAATGCATAATCTCCTATAATTATGTTAAAAATTTCAAGGGGTTATATTAAGTATTTAAAAGATATTACTTATGAACTATTAACACATTATTTTTTTTTTTTTTTTTTAATTTTTCTTTTTTTATAATTTTTAATTTAACGTAATTAAATGTCACCGGGTAAGTGATTTTTATGTATTTTATTGTTTCCGACCGGCGATATTTAAGAAATTATTTATAAATTAAAATTAATCATAGAGTTTTTTTTTACTTTTTTTATTTTTATGATTCTTTCATTAATACTTATGATAAGATCAGTATAAAAATGAATTTAACAAACTATTCCATTTTCAATCAAAAGCGCCCTCAATTTTGTAACTGTTCGAGGCTTATAACTCGTTTCGTTAGAATACGCAAACAACCAAAACGGAAAACCGACTAACTAAGAACGCTACAAGCTATGAACATGAATTGGCAACATATTAAGCCAAATTACAGGCCGAGTGACCATGAAGGCGATTTCAAAAAGTGTGTCAAATTCAAATTACGCCATGAAATTATGCGATTGGTCGATTGCCGTTTGCCATGGCAACTGTTCAAAATACCGGCTTCATGGTTCACTATGTATTAATCCCCTGCACATGCCACCCCAGTTTCGTCCCAAAGTAGAATGTTGGGTGATTAGTTCCGTTAGTTCTAGTGATTAGCCAATAGAGGCCTTACGTGGATACCATGGCAACCCGCGCAAAATTTGTCATTGATTTTAAACCTTTGTGACATGGGCTTACCAATGATATCTAAACTGTAAACACTATTGAGGAAACTAAGGGAAAAATCCCTTCCAAAGTCAAGGCTTCAGACACCCATCCCCCCCCCCCCCCCTTAAATAAAAAAGGCACTCCGTCAAAGAGAGAACGAAATGCTAACAGTGTGTATGGCAAAAAAGACAATGTTGTTATGCCGTCGCGAGGGACTCCAAATGGTGCAAATTTTGCACCTCAAAAAATCATTGATATTCACGCCGTAAAATGCGGAACTACTACTTTGCACAGAAAAGATGGTAAGTTTATACTTACTATCACATAACCAAAAATCTTACTGAATTTTTGCGGTTTGGTGTGGAACTCGTCTACCTTGCCTATAGGCCCCTAATGATTTCTGCGTTTGACATGACATTATGTGAAAACAAAGAAGCTTAAAATTCCTCAACATATATAGCAGCTATAAAGGTGTACATTCATCCCAAAAACCAATAAAAGCACCGCTGCAATTATCACCTGAAATCTGGATGTAACAAGTGACTGGGTTGTCAATCTATTCGGAACCATGGTCTTGCATTGCAGGTAAGTTTTGGCCTCCAAATCACCCACATTTTGATTCAATGGTACAAATCACCTACCATGGAGATACCAAGACTATTGGAGAAAACCCCGATTACAAAACAGTAACAGTTGCGTTTATGGATCAGGAATTATGGATTCAAGTTAGAAGCACGCCGGTGCCATGCCAGTCTTTTGCGTGAGCTGACAAGTCACCTGGTGTGGGTGTACCGCGGAAGTAAAGTTTCATTGATGGTAAATGTTTCAAATTAATGGTGACATGACACTGAATCTATTACTGTTTCTGGCTTCAATTAAGGAGATTATTTTGCATTGATTTGATACATTTTGAACATTTGAAAACAATTAAGATAGCTATACCCCCGTTGCTGGTAAGTACGTCATTGAAAAGTGGCAAACGCTATTCGCCGGACTATAGTCTGGCGACATTAGTTGTGAAATTATTTACCGGACAACTTCGCTACTGGACGAGTAAATTTTCTTTTTCTCTAAAATAATATTGAAATACATTATTTGAAAAAGCCTGGTTGGATTCGAACCTGTGATACCTGGATTATAAGTCGATGCTCTTATCCACTGCACACTAGCGAGGAGGATGTGGGTGGTAATTGATTATCCTACATAAGCTCTACGTCTATCTATCATATCCGATGGTGATATGATGATATTACTATATAAATAGCGCCGCAAAAGTTTGTCCGGTAAATAGATTCACAAAGTATTCGCCGGATTAGTCTGGGCGAATAATTCCTTCCTTGAAAAAGTACAAAACTGCATGAACTGCATGAAAATGTCGTTAGAGACCTTCAATTGCATTGAAACTAGTCTTACTATACAGAACCACAGGTATAGTCTCACATCTTGTCGATTACGCTGTGACACCGGAGATACAGAAGGCTTGTGCTTGCCGTATGTAGTTATTAAACGGTAACGAGTGAATAGTTTTGGTTTTGGGGGGTCCACGGGTCAGGTACCAGGTCACGGGGCAGGTATCAGGTATCAAGTTTGCTCTTCGGGGCGACCGCTATATATATAAATCCGACATGTTAAAATAGGGCTGTAAATGACCCCTGCCCAAAGTGCTATTATTTTTCAAAAGACCGTTTAGATTCTAACAGTACAAAATTTACTTTTCCCACTGATCAAAAACCGACGTACCGCTGCGCTATCGGTTGTTTTTTCCAATGTAGGATACGTACGTCATTTTACATGAATGGTCCCCAGAATGCAAAATATAAACCAATCAATGCCGTCCCCCACCCCCACACCCGAAGCACGCCCCCACCACCGCACCACCCCCCCGACCCCGCCCTCCCACAGAAGAAAAGAAGATGAGCATGAGACGCGCGAGCGAAGAAGAGAGAGATCGCAGAGGAGACTATGTGGTGGGAAGAAAAAGCCAGAACACCGGAAGAAAGGGGAGCGGAGAGGACTCTTAAGGGAGAGGGGGAGAAAAGAAAGAGAGAAGCGAGCGGCTGCACAAACTGAGTTGGAAGCCAAGGGGGAGGGGTGTGGGGGGTGGAACATACAGTAATAATAGAAAAATTTCCCCGTATTACGATTTCAACATGGTATATTGTTGTAATAAGTAAATCCCAATTGTCACCGCATGAATGTGAAAAAGATGGTCCCTACGTCTACAAACTGGAAACATTGTAGCCGGCTAAATACCCTTACCGTGGACGGAATGAGCAGACGGATCCGTTTTAGTTTTAGCGGATTACAGCCACTGGCGAGCGGCTGCCGGGGTTGCACTCAGCTGGTGATTAATTTTCCACTATATCACCTTGAAGGCTGTTTCCTGGGTTGTCCCCTGAATAGGATTAGGTATGTTTCCGCCCGAAAAGTTGCACATTGGCGCGTACTGCCTATTCAAAAGGCTATCATTGTTTTTGAAAGCTGCTATTGTATTTTCATTATAGCTAGGAATTTTATCCAGGACTAACCTAAATAAACTCTACCTTAGGAAGTGGGCCTAAACATTTAAGTGTCCAAGGTATGGCCGCCGGTGGGGATGTTTGTTAACATGTACTAAAATTGCCAAATAAATGGGCTAAGAATGCGAGTAATTATTGAGAGCACCAAACAGATTTAATGACATTTTGCGTATTCCTGACATGATCTAAACTCATGATGGCGGCGGTTATAACCGCTCCGGGGGACATAAATAAAGAAGAAAAACACTAAAATGCATACTTTTTCGACATAATCAGGTCCCTAAGGGAAAAGAACACTATGAATAAACATTTTTCTGCCCATTTTCTCTCGTACTTCTGGATAAGTGCAGACCACTCAACACTAGTTTACGCTGGGACGGAAGCTGATCTAGGCCTAGCTGATGCGCGAGCTGGGTACAAGTCCGCCACCCAGATAACACTTGAGTGCTCGACAAGAAAACTTGGCCCATATTTAAATTTTCCTTCGGGCCTATAGACATTTTTGCATTATTCATAAGCATATTTGTATTTAACTGGGGACCCATTGACGTCACTGAGTCGTCCTTAAATACAGTCCACACACATTATGATTGTAATGCATTAGGATGATATGAGATGTGGTCTTCCTAGAAACCTATTATAGAGTCAGTTTAACTATTATATGGCCCAAGTAGGAAATCAGTATAGTTAACGGCCCTCTTTTAGACATTCAAACCACAATGAAATTGTTACATTCTTGGAAAATGATTTAGAGTCATTATTAGAACGTGCTGCAGCATTAATAACGTGAAAGAGGACGGGGTGGGCGGCTTTTCTTCCTGATTTACGTTTTAACTTGGAACTGAATATAATCGCCACATCTTTAAAAACAATCTGACGTCAAATCTAAATGCCATAAATGCTTTTTGGGCTCCCAAAATACCAACCCAGAGTCTATTTCAAACATCTGCCATTTTACAGTCATTTAGGCAAAATATGCCTCCTTGCGGCGGCATCTTGGACCGCCTAGATGTTAACCCCCCTTCAGGCAGTTAAAAACTGGTTTCGTGTAGTTGTGGATAAAAATTTTCTAATCTGTAATTGAAATCTAAGGCGGTTGTACATCAAACATTTGTGAGCCATTTTGAAATGGGCAGGATACGCTACCGGGACAGTTTCTAGGGGCGGAACCAGACCTAATATCCTAGTCGGAGGACATCCCTTCAAGGGTTGATATTGGGACAATTCATCATCCATTGGGTGCACGAATGGACAATCTGATTGTGGAGCACTCTGGGGCTAGAGTTGTATTTTTCATTTTGGCACTTCGTGTCAAGTTTGGTTCGTATGAGGGCGTAGGGTGGCCACTAGATTTCAAGGTGCGCTGTATTAAAAGGACCGATGTCCAAGGGTCAGGGCCGGTAGGGACTCAGTGATCCTCTCTGATTTTTGTTTTGGTTAGGATTTTATTTTTTGATTTGTTTTGTGTAACTTGGATGCATCGCGTGTTGGGGAGTGTGACTGTTGTAAAAATGCAATTCCAATAATACAAAAATGTTTGATTTTATGTCAATTAAACCATATGCCCTGAACCCGAAGACAGAATCGAGACGTTTGGGACAGTCTATAGTTTGGGCAATGCATTTTTCACAGCAACTACACGTTATGGAATTTATGATCATACCCACACTTGCGTGGGGACCTTGATGGTTTTGATCAGGGGACACATTTTCTATGGGTGGTAAAGGGTAGGTACATATGTGCCACCAATATGGTCGCCTTTAAGCCCCCCTTACTACAAAAACGATAGGTCGCATTTCCTACCATGCTAAGTCCCTTGAATACATTTAAATGCACTTTAAAAAAAATTTATGGAGTGCGGACCCCTGCCTTGTTTAAGGGGAAATTCCCCTAGAGCTAACCAGAAAAACGCTACACCCAAATCCTTTTGGCGTGATATTCAATTTTCCTCTAGGAGGGTTAGGGATATAGATGGTCGGTTTTTCGAAGGTCATTACTAACTATAGTCATAATGAATGGGTTTATTTATCAAATCAATGGAATGGTCACAATTTAGTATTACAATGGGTTCGATTTTCTGGTAAAAATCACAATGAAATGGTCAATTTTTGTAAAAAATTACTATGAAAAGTGCCGATTTTTCAAAGATTACTAGGCCTAATGAAATGATGCTAAATTTCACCAAACCAACCATATAAATGGGTCAATTTCCGCACCATTTTAAATGGGCCTATACTGTAGCAATTGGTCACTATAAACTGGGTCGATTTTTTTACCTACCGTGGGGGCGCACACATATACCCCAATTTTGGGTCGAGCGTCCCCCGCTTACCTACTCTACTCCACCCCACCCACGAATTAAAATGCTGACATCTCCAGAAAATCCCTGGTTAGTCTAGTGGCTTAGGATGCGTCACAATAGCTCTGGTCGGTCCTCATGTTCGCACCCCGCCTCTGATCAATTTTGAAAACAATAATTTGTTTCGAATTTTGTTAAGTCAAATACGAAGTCCGTTTATCTATTCAAGCTTTAGTGTAATTGCACAAATTAATACGGAAAAATATCGCCTCCCGGCCACCCCATTTAAATAAACCACTGGAAAACGTAGAAGGCGACGACTTTGAGCTCACCACCCAAATGTGGTGGTTTTGTTGCATTTGCCCCAAAGCTGATTCTTTTGCTTTAGACAGGTGGCAACCACCCCGTACCTTCCGACTTTGACGGGACCCCCTGGCCACCCTGGAAGGTCTCCCCACCACGGTACTCCAATATTTTTCGCTAAAATGGCCGGAAAGATGAAATTACAATTACATAAAAGCCTTCAATCATATTCGTTTGCGTTTTGTGCGACAGGGGAATCATCCGTTGGGGTGCGTAAACACCCCTACCCCCCCCCGGTGGACGACGGGGTTAACATCCTGACTTTTCGTTGACCTTTGATTTGTTTCGTGATTTTCGTAAAGTCAACAAAAATAGATCAAAACTGGCTATGGAACCGTGTTGTAAGACGCAACATAAAAACGTAACACTTTATATAACTCGAAATTGCATCTCTAACGCTATTCGGAACTCTAAAAAGAATTCGTGCAGACGTGCTCGAACCCTAAAAGCAACTCGACTCGAACAGCAACTTAGACTATTAAAGCAACTCGACCTAAAAAAACCAAAACTCTAACTCGAATCTAAAAGCAACTCGAACTCGAAAGAAAACTCGAGCTCTAAAAGCAACTCGAACTAAAAAGCAACTCGAACTCGTAAAAGCAACGCGAACTATAAAAGCAACTCGAACTCGAAAGCAATCGAACTCAAACTTAGCAACTCATAAAAAATATTACTCGAGCGATAGACACGTACATGGCGCTTTTTCTCGGCTATTTCACATTTGAATGCCGTTTCCAGCAGCCGTGTTTCTAGTACAAAATTCCTTCGTTTGTGACAATAGAGACATTTTCGGCTTAACCATCACAGGGATACATGTAGTTTACTAACCAGTTACCAATGCAATTGTGCTAAAAGTATCTCCAAACTTTTGAAAAATTGGGCGCGCTCTTCAAAAAATGTGCTAATATTGCCAGGCGGTGGCGGCCAAGCATTATTCTTATAGCAACTCACCAAAATGTCAAAAGAAATTACAGCAATACGTAGTGCAAACACAACCAATTGGGGCTTTGATGTGGGTCGTCATGGGTGTTCCCATGAAAACCCAATACGACCTCGTCCTGCGTTCGTTATTCATACCAAAACAAATCAGAAAAACCCTTCCAGTGGAGTTGATTCTTCAACCTTCAACGGTTTGGAATGAGAAATATTCCTTGACAACATATAAAAATTCAGAATTTTTCGTCAAGATTTCGCTTTACGTGTTAAACAATGGCGGACGTCTGAAATTGGGATTCTTGGCCGCCCTCCCCTGCATATTGCTTTAAGTAAGTCAACTTTTGGCATAATTACGGTAAAACACAGTTTTTTACCTAATTATGCTGGCATATGTTGCATGTGTCTGTGTGTCGGGAGGTGGTGTGTGTGCGTATTGTCAGAAAATTCTCGGGTTTACTTGTCGGGGAATGACGCACGTGTGTGTGTGTGGGGGGTTTTTTTTTTTTTTTTAAACCCAAGTTTAAAATTGCTGTTAAAATTGGCTATGACGATCCATGGACTTGTGAAATTACTGGCCACTCTGGTACTGGGAATCTTGATATGATATGACAATGTTTCGTCTTATCATTTTTGTAGGAAGGACTAAAATCAGTATTCGATGAAGCAGTTCGTCTGAGAAAAGGTATATTAGTGATTGATTAATGCATTGACGTGATTTTTAAATAAAAGTGATTTTCAAAGTATTAAAAAGGAGAGTGAGATCGTCCTAGACATCTAAGATTTATATTTAATTTGTAATGAAATGCATTTCAAAGTATAATGTTTATAACATTTATAGCAATTGATAGGTAAAACATAAAATTAGACTTTTGCCTAATTCCATTCAAAGAGCAAATAAGTTTTCAGCAATTCAAAAACCCTCAACCAAAAAAATCTTGTAAGCAAATATGGTAACTGAGCATTCTTTCCCGTTTTCAAATATATAGAACGAAAACTGCCTGTTTATGTAAACCATAATTATTATATATTATTATAGTATATTAGTACAGTAATCTATAGGGCATGCGGTTAAATACAAAACATTCACGACAAAAATATCTATATTTTTTCAGCAATACCTTCTAACAGATATTAGACAGAGGACCAAAAGCTCAATGCTTACTTGGAAGTTCGAAAACACGGCACAAGACCTGTAGTTACGAAAAGAATAATTGCTTGTTGGTCAAGGAAAAGAGTTGGCAAAACCAGCCTGATGAACTCTCTTATAGGCGAAAAAGCGAGTAGCGAGTTAGCACTATTGCTTTAATAAATTTAATTTAAGACCTTTGTTTAAAAGAAAATGCCATTTAGAAATATAAGATCATAGAAATATCTTACATACATTGTGTTGTGATTTTAATACATTCTGAGAAATTCTTTAGCCGATGTCGCCGATCAAGATGGTGCCCATAGAAGCTGGGTGAAGTTTTTTACTGTTGTCCTTGTTAATACTATATAATATATATCATGAACTGTGAGTACTTGAACTAACTTCTATGGCAATCTGTCCTCAATTTATGCATATTTCATGGAGAAGTTTGAGTATTATTGTCGCTGTGGTGAACATAAGATGGCAAGGTTGCTGAATTTGGATTATACGCTTAAACACAACCTCCGTAGAGTGTGGAATTCTGCCACGTACATCTGAAGTCTAACTTGCCAATTTTCATGTGCTACCATACTAATATGTTGACACCATGTATCCTTTAACTTACAACAGTGAGGCATTATAATGGGCTTGATAAGCTTTGTAGACCAACATGGCTGATATATGTGGTAGAAAAACGCAATGTGGACACCGCTGGTGAGTACCAAATTGTGTAAAACGTTTTTCTATGGAGTGTGAACTGCGCACTATGATGAAATTGCGATTTATTCCGTATTGAAATACGTGTGTACACAATTTGGCACTCGGCGACACTCGGATGTAGAGATGGTCAAGAGATGATCTACACGTAAAAACAAGACGTACTCTCTTATTTTGAAGGCCTAACGCTGCAGGATCACTTCCGGATCCAAACTATAAAGGGCCAACAATGGTTCTCCGTCGGTAATCATGGCATGGGCATTATGTGGGTGGTCTTTATTGGTGCGTTATTGGTTGTCCAACGGCAATCTTGGTTTTCCGTCGGTAATCTTGGCATCGGCAACACGTGGCTATTGCATATTCGGCCATTAAAGGTTTTCCATTTGCAGCTATGACATCGGCTTCATTTTGTCACCGCTTATAGCAGTCCAATGTTGAGAGGAATATTAGCCAAGATAAGCAGCCAATTAGAACCAGCTTATTGGGAAATTCCAATTTTCCATTTGGACTAAACAGTGTTGCTTTTAAAAATAGAAGGTTCGAAAACTCAGTCAAATACATATAGAAATGCAGTAAAATTCCAAACGATGATTGTTTTAAATAGGGCATATTAGCCAATCACATTATACCAATTTATCAGTTTCAGTAAAAATATTTGACTGCCCAAAAATTTATAAAATAAAATTATTTGAAAAATATTTGTTTTAAATAATGTGTATACATTAAAATAATTTTATAAATAACACGGGGACATCATCGGCACAAGACCGGATTCAATATTGGTACAAATATTTGCCATATAATTTATTAATATTATTCATGGCCGCGGCGACCCCAATCTTGGGCCCATGAGCAGAATATATTTATCCAATATAAAAAAGCCAAACAGGGCCAATGAAAAAATACTAGCCCAATATTTGACCAACACCGATGTCTGGGAACTCTCTGAAAGCACTGTGAAAAGCATTAAAGATATGAACTTGCGGAGCCACAGATACAAATTTTAAAATACTGTAGGTAGAAAGATTTGAATTTGGACAATGTGGGTGATAAGCGAATTATAGTTATCTTTTCCTGCTCAAATGGCATAATATTTTTTTTTTTAATTTTTTACAAAACAGGGTTCAAACGTCGTCGCTATAACTGATTGTGTGGATCCAGGAAGGTTGCCAGGATTTCCTCTAGCTCAGGCTCATTCTGTTTGCAATCAACAGTTATGGGAACAAGGACGGATTAAAATTTTTATCATCTTATGTATGTTTTCTTTCTAGAGTTGACCCGTAGCTCATAGCTAAAGCTACGTGATGTATCTCGGACGATGGCCGGTGTGAATTTCCGTGTAGCGTTTACTAGGCCCCTATAGTTTCAAAAGGCTTTCTTTGTTGATAGGTTACAAAATAGTAATGGGTACAATACGATTGCATTGCTGAATCTCTTCAAGCGGATAGGGATTGCAAATGCCATATGCCAGGTTTAAAGCACTCTTCCGACTCTAAGTTGCTGAAAAATTGGCCAAATGTCCCGAAAGGCCTGCACTATGGACACCCTTCCTTTTGGGATCGATTAAACAGAAACTTTAAGTGTCTATTACCTATCATCACCAGGCCTGATAGTATAGTAAACAGTTCTCTTTTGACAGGTATATTTCCTCACAATTATTGTAAACATTCTATATTATCCCTGTACTTAGGAGTGTTCATAAATGTTAACTTTCACCTCGTATGCTGATGATACTCAGTTTTCTGTGATGGTTATTCCAAAGATTCCAGAGGTATGTCGCCAAACTCAGCGTACACTTCGGGTTATGCGATACATGTCCTACATAATAGACGTTTTAATCCAGTACACCTGGATTGGACACATTTGTGCACTCAGGCATGACCAGTAGCACGTAGATTATGTCAGTTCGAGTTGCGCGAACAACGGACACATGGTGATTGTTACGCACTTCAAGCTTACAGTTGCATAACCACCTGGATTTCCAAACACATCTGCAGATGAATCAAGAAAATACAAAATTTATGGTCTTTTGCACACCCTGTGTTTTGAAAAAAATTCTGCCTTCAATACGCCGTTAGATTGAGTGACACTTTTGATTTCCTGTGACACAGGTTGATTTCACCAGAGTATGCTATCTGTAAAAGCATAAATTACATATTAATAAAAATTCGTAAGGTATCCACATTTGATGCTTGTAACCATGTTGTACGATCTTTGGTCTTGTATCGCATTGAAGCCAACTCATATACTACACTACGCCAATGAAATCGATCTCAACAGGCTCCAGTGCTTTCCCCCGAACGTATCCCTTTGTACTGTGGTTTATTCCGTTTTGGATAACAAAAGATATGAATATTAATTTATGCAAATTTATGTATATTTGATATTTTATACGACGGGCTGTCTTTAAGAGGATTTTGCTATCGACAGTCCGTAGTACAACTCATTATAACCTTATGAATAATGCACCCTAACGTTGGTATTAGCGTCATTATTATTATTATTACGCCACTACTTCAAGGTGTTTTCACTGAAAATGGAAATGACAAACCACTTGGCTAGTATACTATTTGTGTACTTTTCAGACCGAGCAAAGCAAATGAAAGATAAATACATAGAAGCAATGTGTCACGATATAGCGCAAAATCTATTGCATGCAGAGGAGGAATCGTCATCTGCTAAGCCGTTGGAGACTTCTAAAGAGAAACAACCCCGGCGAAAGGTTGAGGTTGCTCAAAGACATTCTGGGGCACCAAAAATCGGGACAAACCATCCGAGGATAAAGGCGCGAACACGGGCATCAAATGCTGATTCAAATGGCAAAGTAAGGCATGCTTTAAGGAAATGATTGATATTGTATATAAATCATTTTATATGTGGTAAAATCCAAAACCAAATATAGCATTTGTGACGTGTTTACATCTGAGACGCCCGGGTTTTAGACAAAACGCAGGGCAAAGGACCCAGGTCTAATGCATGAAGCAGTTATAGAGTTTTGTTTGTTTGGTTTAGTTGTTTTTCGTTGGTGTTGCACTGTTCCACATAAAATTCGCCTAGTTTTCTTATTGTTTCTTCTTTCTCTTTTTTTGCAACCTTAACCCCTCCTTAACGCTGTAACCTGTGATAACCAAACTCAACCAGAGTTATGACTAGTTATCAACTATAGCGTGTGTTTTGTTTTGGCGTCCAGCCACCACGTAAGGGCCACACGTCTAAACCCTATTGTAAAAATGAAAGTACAAATCTGCATATATCATGAATCGTGATGAAAGATAAAAAACGATATGAGCTTGTCATAGGACCTATGTGTGGGTCACTGTGCCCAATGCTTTGCTAGTTGTCTCAATTGTATGTCCGGCCTCGTGTCATGATGTATGAGATATGTCAGTGTCATAAGTGTCTTTGGGCAGAGGTCATCCCTGGAGTCCCGATGTAAAAAACTAAGAGTCGGTAAAACTTCAAAGAAGCCAATTATCAAATATCAAAAGACATCTTGTAGATCTCGACGAGGGGTGAGGGGGGGGGATGGCGTGTAGATGAACTACCTATGATGACCGTCATTCATACGATTAATCTGTTAAGGTCCAAGGTCAAAAATGCTTCATTTCCACGTTGATTTGCAGGCACGACCAGTTATAGTTCATTTTTGGTTTGTTTTCTCAGCGTGGCAGCTATCATCACACACGGGTCAGCAGTGACCGCCCTATTGTTACATCACATGTCACAGTGGCCGCCATCGTCTATATTACACATACGTCCCATAGCAATTATAGCCACAAATTATCATTAATAATAATACATGGGGAATAAATAATAATGGTAATCCTTCATCTGATTTTAGGATTCCAAACACTGTTTGAGACTCATTGCGCCTGTTTCTACAGATGATTCGATAGCCTTTTCCACCAGTATGGCTTCATTGGTTTTTTGGTAGATACTTTTAAAACGGTAAACAAACGTTCCTTATCGTACTACTGTCTGTCCATGAACACTGTTTTGGGGCCGCCTCGTCACCCCGACACCATATTTTAAAAAACTATCATGAAATATCATTAACCTTCCTTCCCCAAGTTTCCTAAGGTGCGGGAGAACGCGAAAGCTTTAAAATTTTGTCTGCTTTTTTACTGTATAAAGTATTGTTCGTGAAAGTATGGCTTCGGCATGGGTCTTTCCACATTCATCAAATTGTATTTTAAAGCTTAGGAGACACTTTGATTTTCACCCCTGATAACACCGATGGTCTGTATGCACAAAGGATTCGACCGGTGTAAAGGCTATATGGGCCCCCCGGTGACCATAGTCCGGGCACCATAGACGACAACAGGATATCGTGAAACGAATGTTGCGTGGAAAGCAGTTCAACTGAATCGAGTGCATTCTATTCTTCACCGTTGTAGGGGGACAATGAGTCCCAGGAACCATAGTCTCCTGGCCCCCGGTCTAAAGGTTAGACCTGGTCCTAAGTGTAATTCTGTTCCTTCCAGAAAGACATTTTCTTTTGCATTAAAAAAAAAACGCGTGTTTTTTTGTTTTTTGAAATTTGCATTTTAATTTTTAAAATTTGCTAGTTGCTTTATGAAGAAAAGCTGAATAACTGTCATTTTTGGACAAAATTGTTGACTTAGATCAGGTTTACTTTTTGTGCAAGCGGACCTATAAGTCTATAGTAAGTTATTTTATACAGTGGTCAAAATATTAAGTTGTTGTGAATTCCAGTTAAAGTGATACAACACATTGATTGTGTTCCTCTGGTCACAGATTCAGAAAAGATAATTTGACCGTATAGTTTTCAGTTACAAGTCGCAATGCTGAGTTTTATAGTCCATAGTATGCAGATGATTTTCTTGAAATGCTACCTTACAAGTATTTTTTTTTTTGGTGACAAATATCCACCTTTTCTTTTATTCTACACTGTGTCATTAGAACTGGACCATTATGCTTGATGATGTCATTTGCATTGTACTGAAGCCTGACAATACTGGTACTTATTTGTTCTCGATGAATGGACTAAGACCGTGTCTATATCACTGTTACAAAATCATCAGCATCGTGCTTTATAAACCGTGTTGCAAAAATAGCTTGGTAAGGAACAAGTGGAGACATGCAAGGCTATTGCCCCGCAAAAATCAAAAACTCCATTGCGGAATCTTGCCTATAGGCCTACAAAGTTATAATTTGGTATGTTCTAGCGCCCTCTATATCCCTATTTCCCATAGAACCTGTAAAAACTAGATTTCCTAAAAAATCATATTGCCCGAATAATTTCATCAACTTTACACAAAATGAGTTGTTTGGCATAAATAACTGGTAAGAGGAGTAAGGAACGGGACAGGAGACAACCAAAGAGGGACCAGGTGGGGTGCGAGGGGAAGAGGGGCGCTGGGAAACGAAGGCGACGGAAAGGATCGGCGAGGGAGGTTCGGGAAATGGGGTGAACGGGAATGTGTAACGGAACCATATACGTTTGTCCAAAAGTGTGGGTCGCCATTTGGATATTTTTTTTTTTTTTCTCGTTTTTGTCATAATAATGAGACTTTCAAACAGCTAAGTGAAGGGGTCAACAGCCTGTGGATCAAAAGGTTGTTATTGTTGCACACTTTTTTTCAGTGGATTATACACATGTTTTAGTGCCGTATCTCAAAACGATGTTTTAACGCTATCACTGGTTAAATCGCACTTTAAATGCCCGCTAAAATAAACGCAAGTCTCAAGCATGGTTTAACTTTAAAACGCTGTTTAATTTTGGCCGAACGTCGTTAAACATGCCTAAAACTTGTTCAACTGGACTTGGTCCGGGTAGTTTAAGGCGTGTTAACTTCACGTTTTTCATCAATGACTGATATTTTCAGCTCTATGTGATTCTCGTGGTTAGACCAGTTCCCTCCTTATTAGTCTTATCTTTCTTTCTGTTATCTGTTATTATTGATGATAGGCAATTGCCACAACACATAAACAGTTTTTACATATTCCCGGGCTTTTGTCTCCATCATCCAACAAATTCTAAAGCTTCCTGGCGTATCTCGACATTCTTGAAATTTACCGTGGTGTTCATGCGTTTTATTTACAACTACAGAAGGCCCTTGTGCCTTGCATATAAATATTGTTCTCGCACGCGTAATGATATAGGCGAAGATCAGTCCAACAGTTCGGTGATGATATTTACGGCGTTGAACTTAACAGTGGTTAGCTCCCCGGGGGTTAGCTACCGACTTTGTAAATATTTAACCCTCGTTTTTACACGTGCCGTTTAGCTAACCACAGTTAGCCTAACCACCGTTTATTTTAAACATCGTTTGAGAATACGTCCCTTAATGTTGTTTATAATTTAATAGAGTTATCCATAAGAGAGTGCAGAAACTTAACAAGAGAGGGCGACAAGAGAAACCATCTTTAGAGTTTCAGTTTTGGGATTTTGCCGGGCAGGATTTGTATTACAACACTCATCCGGTACTATCTTTACTAACCATTTTGTTTATCGAAAACTGTATCATTATGTGGAGGTTTTAGCTCACATGGTAATTATAAAAAAATGCAAATCACCAAATTTAACACTTAAGTGACCAAGGGGTTTTCACTCCCGTTGGTGCCCAAGGGGGGGGGGGGGGTTCCCCCTAAGGAAACCATTTCCCGGGGGAATTGTTGGACGAAATTTATACCACATGTGGAGAGTCATAAGACAACCCCAAATCGACAATAAAAAATGAAATTTGTTATTTGGGCGGCAAATTAGGGCCAAAACATTGTTTTTCAAAACACGCGAAAAATGTGCAAAAAGACGGAAAATTCAAATGAGCTTGCGCTTACATCAAACTCTTGAAACGAACTTATTTTTTGTTGATTCTCTCTAGAAGACTCATAAACATATATTTAACCCAAACTTGCAGTTTTAAGAGGGAATCCTGTATTTTTACGAGGGTGCAAAATACACGTCATTTTCCCATAGACTTTATGCAGTAACGGTTTAGCAACGTCCACACTGAAATTGTTTCAGCACATTAAGGGTTAGTTATTTTTACTGTTACTAATAATTGTTTTACTTATATGTATGTGTGAACAAATATCAGCAAAAAAACTTACTTTGGTTCTTTGATTTTTTATAAATATCTCAATGACTTCCGTTAGTGCCCAAGGGGGGTTCCATGGGACCCTCCCTAATTGACTCATTAACGGCTTGGCCGATTTTAATTATTTTGGTATGAAAAGAAGCGCATTTAAAAGTCAGACAATTACAAAAAAATTCGGCGCGGAAATCCCACGCGCAAAGCGGCCAGCGCGAAAATAAATTTGGAGGGTCCCTAGGAACCCCCCCCCCCCCCTTTGGTCACTTAAGTGTTAAGAATAAAGGCTGTAAAGGGTGATGCAGTATATTTATGGGTGAAAAAACTAAATAAGAGAAGCGCAGCTGAGCCCATTATATTTTATTTCGGTCGAGGATACATGAGGAGCCCATACATGCTACTGCAAACCTATTACGTAAAACAGCTTGATTTAATAAGAAATGCTCCTTTTTCTCAATAATGATCTGTCAATGCTAATAGAATCACGAGAATTATGATTAGATTCACTTTGTGACTAACTTAAAAAACAGTTTTACTGATAGCAAACATGAGCGTTTAACGTTTACAGCTGAAGCTATACTTGACTTCTTTCTGGAATAAAACGACAAACTGGGAAAGCACACGCGTATTGCAGTATCCTTGGGACACATCGGCGTTGACGAAAATGTCACCAATCGCGAGTCAGGGAAAGTCTGGACATCAAACTTTACCCTCACCTTCCACGAACTTCCAGCAATAAGTATTGACGAAGCTAAAACACAATGTGTTATCCACATAGTTGGCATCAACTTTGTATCAGGGGGGTTGAATTTTCCCTTACATGCAAAAAAAATATTTCAAGTATTTCAAAACTTTATTCACGGATTGCAGCATTGTGTACTTAATATTTATTAAGCTTTGCCTGGAGATGGCCAGCGCACACAAGTGTTGGGAAGAAAAGAAAAACATGTGTGATTGGCCGGATTCGAACAGGCAACCTCCGTATTACCATGACGGCGCTCTTAACAATTGAGCTAACAAGCCTGCGTTGGTAGAGGAGCGATAGATATATAGGTGCCGAAAGGTGCCCATCGCTTTTAGGTAACCGAATAGTAGTTAAAATTTCAGTATGGTGTAATGTCTATAAATCT
>JAMKCH010063776.1:0-105469 GCA_023653785.1 Ophioderma brevispina
ATATGGATCAATTTCTGTAGAAACACTTTTTTGTTAGATTTTGCATCGACCGACCTGCTATGTCAGTAAGATAGTAAGAAATATATGGATCAATTTCTGTAAAAACCACGCACAAACACACAGAGCAACAACGCACACTTACACAAGCGAAAATAAAATCAAGCAAATGGGAAAAAGGAAAGAAAACCCGCACACCCGCGCATTCGTATACGACAGATTGCCATGCAAAATCAAAGTAAATATTGTCAGAATCATCAGTGCGCCCTCCCTAATCTCAGGTTAATCCTTTGAGAACTAACGGCGACTAAAGTCGCCGATCAAAATTACTACATGTCAATTTTGGCTTAAAAAATGTAAAAAGTTTTCATTTTCCGGGGCACATTCAGAATTAGCATGGAAAATGTATAGAAATGAGTCAAAACAAGCCTATAGGCCTTGTTAGTGTTTTAGATGGCTTTCCAGATCACCTGCAAACATTTGGAAGGCCACCTCTAAAGCTACTGAATTATGTGTTACAAACGTATACAAAACTGGCCAGTTCCCAAAGGGTTAAACTTGAAAATGTCTGTGTCTCACAAACGAAGGAATTTTGTAATTAGAATAATTATTATCGAGATCCCCGATAATAATTCAACGGCTGCTGGAAACGGCCTTGCAATGTGAAATGCCGGGAAATAGCGCCATGTACGTGTCTACGCTCATCCATTAGTTGTTTTATTGGTTCAGGCAAATCAAGTTAGAGGTTATTTTCTCGAGGTGGCACTATTTCATCATGGACGGGCATAAACGTAGCATTTCCAGCTTTGCCGTTAAGTCCAATCTGGGATCCAAATTCTAATTACAAAATCGCTTAATTTATGATAAATACGCATTTTTTAGCATTCTCGTCCGCAGGTATAATTCCCTAGACAATCACCAACGTAACTGTGCCGAAATATCAAATTTTGAAAATTGGGGGCTCTTCAAAAAATGTGCCATTATTGCTTTAAATGTTCTCTGGGAGATTTTTTTTTTCGAAAAAAATGTCAAATTATTATTGGAGCGCAACTATTGTCGGAGAAAACTAAAACTCGAATATTCTATGAGCGCAGCGCGGGGGCGCAGCGTAAAAGTGTTCTGATTTTGTTCCTGATGTTTGTAATGTTACATTAAGTTGCAAGTTGAGCAAAGAAATGAAAATTTGCACATTTTTAAATTCACCCGTTTAGTCGTGCAAATGTTCACATTTCTTCTTTAAATCCCTTATTGCATTTAACGATGTCGCGCGCAGAATAACGTCATAGGCAGGGAGGATGTTCAATCTTAACAACGGAGATATCAGACTATTATATACTTTATCATTAAAAAAGTCAGCGATGACCACTGTCATAAATAGCTCTGAAAGAAGTATTTCATGAAGTAAGCAGCTGGTGAAATCTTTCCTTTCAAAAACTTTTACATCGTTACTAAGGTGTTATTGCGCATCTGATATTTAGAAAACGGCTTTATTTAAAATGGCGATCCATTTGATCAATTGTCTGCTCAGGGTGAAAAGCTCTTTTTAATTTCCAGAGAATCCCAATTCAACTGTGCAGGTCATTCACAGGAAAGATTTACAGACATTGACAAGTGATTTAGACTTAAAATTGTAACTGAATGAGTTGACAAATCGAATATATTTTACCAATTAAAACATTTTTTTACAACAAAAACATTAATTGCAGAATATTTTAAATACTCACGTATTAAGGAGTGCTGCAAATGAATCATCTGTTTGAGCTCAGGCTTGGGAGTTGTGATATATACCAAAATGAAGAGACCCACAAGTAAGTTGTGCTATTAAGATAGTTCCGTTTTGATCATTATTAAGGTAGGATATCACGGCTTTTACTCCCAGGGCAGCGCGGAATATGATTCCGCCGTCATTGGTACTATTTGCCTAAATAAGGTGCACTTTATGTATATTAACTGCAGATGGAAAGCGTTCTCTGAGAATTCGTGTATGGTAAAATCGATATGGACTTTAGTACTATTTGGTCCATTAGAGGTGTTGGATATTTTTGTGTGTCAGGTTTCTTTCATTTAATTGTTGCACCATAGATGTGTCTTTTTCAATCTATTTCTTGTAGAATTTTCCTCTTCATTAAGCCTTGTCAATTTTTTTGGCATACATGTAACAGGCGGTTTTCCCCAAATGCACTGATTTCCAACACACCTGGACTCTAGTTATGGTATAGATAATCAATGAGCTAGATGGCGTTCGTTAAAATAACAAGCTTGAGCGCTTGATGACTTGGTTAACTTATCTCGAGCGGCCTTTAGGCCGCGAGAGATAAGTTAACCAAGTCATCAAGCGCGAAAGCCTGTTATTTTCACGAACGCCATCATAGCGAATTGATTATATATTATACACTTAGAGTATGATATATAAATAACATTTTAAAACAATTTTTTTTTGGTTAAAACATGCTAAATTTGGATTGATAACGAAATAATTTGTCGCAATTTAAATTTAACATATTTAAAAACACTTTGTCCTTGTCACCATCTATTGACGAGCGTTAACCAAACCAAATGGGTTGTATTGATTGCTCTGGCCAATTAACCTTCCAGTAACTAGAGCGTTAAAGCTAATAGCTGGAAGCTAGCACACAGTTGTAACACATTTCTCAAGTACAAAAAGGTTTGAGTGATTAATTATGTTGACAGACTGAACGGAACCCCCTGAAAAGTGCTTCTTAAGTGCCGCAAGTGGTGCCTTAAAGGCCATGGACAGCTTTTAAAACATACTTATATAACACCAAAATATGGTTCATTCATAGTATGTATTGGTATCCAATGTAAAATCTGCATGAAGCAGTAAGTGAGAAACCGTATATTTGATAAAAATCGGGCATAATATCATGTGTTTTGGGACAAGCTTTCAAAAGGAAATCCAAAACGAAAGTGATTATCGCGCTGGCAGCGATGACCGGG
Organism: Ophioderma brevispina; assembly: GCA_023653785.1. Classification (NCBI taxonomy): domain Eukaryota; kingdom Metazoa; phylum Echinodermata; class Ophiuroidea; order Amphilepidida; family Ophiodermatidae; genus Ophioderma; species Ophioderma brevispina. Next base: position 2,956 of record JAMKCH010063776.1, read on the forward strand.
AAGTGACGCCCGAGGAACAAAAATACGCGATACGCGTAACGCGTATGATAGTAATCGTGAACGCCGTGCGCGTAGCCCAGTTTTCTTGCATAGCCTACGTTACACAGTTGACGTCTCGTCGTACTAGTACGTGCTGTATTCAATATGGCATAATTTTCTTGATGTGGTACCTTTTTGGGCTTTATTACGATAAATAATGTGCTGTATTGGCGACGGGTGCACCAGCGGCGACCGTACAGACAAGGAGAAATCAGAACAGAATAGCTTTATTCAGTTCCCAGACAAAGAAACCGACAAGCGGCGATATCTGGGTGTGAGGTGTGGTTAGCCCACGTGTGGCTTTGTTTACAACTTGTTACTTTGACGTCATTAACGGGGTCAAATCCATATCCAACTCCAGTATCTTGATACGCGTTCGCGGAAAACAGGAGAAGGCCCTGTCAGTTACGGGTATGTTTACCTTGAAAATTAACAAGGTTCCCGAGTTCACTTTTAAAAATTGTTGCGATATGATCAGGATACTGTTGAGTACGAAAAAAATATAAGAAATTAAGAAATGTCTACTCAGCCGTGTACATGGAACCTTTAAGGAGGGGGGCCAAAACAAGGTTTTACAGGGGTCAAATGACCATTGAATCCAATCATGTTGAAAGGCACACAATGTTAAGGGTATAACCATGAAGGATTCAGAAAAGTATAGTTTGTAATATGTACAGCATTAAGTTTTCAGAGTAAGGCCTAAAAAAACAGCAAAAATCCATATAAGGTCAATTTCAGTTGTACAGGGGTCAAATTTAAAATGACTCCGATTTGGATAAAAAATGGTGCAAATTATTGGTGGAGATCATAGGATAAAATTAAGGAATAGCTTTGAGATGTCTCCAATGCTTGCTTAAGAAAAGTAGGGGGGTAACAAGGACAAGCTCTATTGAATGTCAATGGACGTTGACCTTATTTGCCCCCTACATCGGGAACTAGCATTTAAGACAGTCCCAAAACTATTCCTTGTTTTCTAAATCATATAGCTCGGGTTAAAGTTTGACGTTAAAAAATCCAATAATACAAGTTTTCTTAGAATACTAACATTAAATATTGGGGAACGGGTTGGCGCAGGTATCTTCCATCGCCTTTTACCAATGAGGTCCGGGTTCGATCCCCGGTATGGGCTCGTTCTCGACTGCTTTATGTGAATGTGGGTTTCTCGATCCATACTGTTTCCCGCAGGTCCTTGAGCACGTTTACGTGATATGTTGCGACGTTAAAAATACACATTATTATTATGAATGTGGAATATGACAAAATCACTATGCGAATGCAGCGTATAAACAACAAAATTCAGTGAACATTTCAAAAGTAAAGTAAGTCAAAGATGCACTGCTGTAGTAATTTGAAAGCGGTTGACTTTCAAATCTGCGTGTAAAGATCAATCAGTCATAGGTCTTGCTACAGCACGAGACAGCCCTACTTGGTGTTTACAATGACCTTGACCATTGCTGTGATAAGAAAATGAGCCATGTCACCATTCTTGATTCAATGCTAAGGCTTTTAAACCATACCAAAACATTGTTATTTCTCGTCTCGGTAAAAAAACATGCTCTTACTGATGCATCAGATTTTACACTGGATAACATATTTCAATATATTCAAACAGATGTTGAATGTTATCAATAACTTGGTTGAAGGATGGCCACAGGGCTAGTCATCGCCCCTTGTCGTTTGCAATGTCTGCTTTTCCTCTCGATGACATTATTGCTTCTAAGGTTTTGGAAAACGGTATATGAAGACGAATTAGGTGGTCATTTTGAAACAAAATCGTATGCCACTTCTCATTCCCAACAGTGTTTACCTGTATCACAACCAAAGTTTACGGCTAATTACTTAAATATAAATAAGATAGGACTGAGGTCTTGCACATAGCATCCAAATCTAGAAAATCATCCTCCGATATAAAATTTGATTAGCACTGGTTTATAGAACACGGTTCACTCGAAACTTTGGTGTCGCTAGGCAAATGATCTCGGCATGGAAACGTATATAATTAACTTTATTGTTACGCTATGCCTCTATGCATAAATTTTCTCGATGCTTTTAGCCACTTGTATCTTGATCGGGGGAAGAATCTCTTACACGGGCTTCCCGATTCTCTAGCACAAACTTCAACGGATTCAAAACACTGTCGCCTGAGGCTGTTTCTCAGATTCGTTACATGATCATAATTACGCCTATGCTTCGCAAGATTCTTTGGCTTCCTGATAAATTTCGCATCATGTCTTGAGATACCTTCTCCCCAGGCCGACAAAGTCTTTATGGACTTGCCCCAGATTACTTCGCTGAATTGATCCAGTAATATAAACCCATATCGCAATCTATAACTTTCATCTTCATTGCTATAGCTGTAGCATGTGGTCACAGATCTTTCGCTTGCTGCTCCTAAGCTTTAGAACACTTTGCCCTTTTTATATAAAAACTTAAAGACCTCTTGGGCAATTTAAATGTCTTGAAAGCAATTTATTTACTATTATAGTTTGAAATTAAATTGTAGATAATGCGTGTCTGTTGTTTTTAACATCTTTCTTGCCTGATTCACTGAATTTTACAAACCAGCCGTTGCAAACTTTGTTGATGTATATTATTTATTATTATTATTCTAGATTATATTAACGACATGGCTGAAATATACTCTTAGTAAACGAGCATAGTTGCGTTGTTGACAGCAATAGGTATATCGCATAAGTCTTCCGGACGATATCTGATGGCTTCACCGGGTGTTTCATAAAACATCATAAATGAGTACAAACAATGCATGCTAAATCATGACAGTTCAAGCAAAGGACCACATGGTAAGCTTCCTGAACAAGTTGCTGCTACCAGGGATAGAGAAGAGCCGCCATTGTTATCTGGTTCGTGGCAGGGACGCGCTTCAGCATTTTCATCCAACGCAAATATAATCAGTTTGGTGAAGTGCGTACGATGTGCCGTATCAGGGATACCCTTTATTCATTCGTCCAGTTGGTAGGAATGTAGGTTTTGGCGGGATCATTAGCATTGTGCTACGGCCAGTAACTCTACAGACGGAAACGGCACGTCGCATTTGTTAAGGCTGCCGAAATGGAGCAAGTTATTAATTCATATTCAGCAGAGTACATGAGGTCGCGAGATCCGCCCGTTCCAGCATTCCAGTGAAGAAACTTCCGGCTCAAGTGGTAGACAGAGAAATTAGCTGCACCACCACTTGGTGTGTGTAAAAGCCACCGCCAACGAGACCTAAGTAATAAAAGGATACTATTCTGATGATTGTAAAAACTGGGGATTTAATATACTGTAGTTACTGTTTAGGGACATTGGCCAATATAAAATCGTCCAATTAATGTGTGCTTAGTTGGAAGGTCAACTGTTTACGCTTACTGTTAGAGGTACCATGAGGTTAAATTTAGAGAATAAAGGTAGGATTTGGGACCGGTCCTCATCTTACGACGAATTGAACAAAGGCGACATACCATATTTTAAGTGGAAGCAACGAGGCGGAGGCCGAGTTCTTCCACGCAAAAATAATGTTTGTTGCCGGGTTCAATTCGTCGTAAAGAGAGTACCGGTTCCCCAAAATCATACCTTTATTTCTCATTCTTAAACAGCTTTATCATTTAAGGTGATCTTTAACCCAATTTCGATACTTTACGGCTTAATACAACAAGAGGAATCGCCACCACCCAGTGACAAAAACAATGGAACAACCCGCTGAACGCCACGATCTACGCACACCGAGACGCAACGTTGGCAGGCGCGCGCGAACGTAGCAAAACCCAGTCTGACGCGAGCGGCTTCAACCTTAAAAATAACACCCGTCAATACGCAGCCGCGTACTGACCTGGGTTCATTAACGAATGACCCGGGTATCAGCCAATGAAATTGCTATACATTGTCACAGCTGTTTAAGAATAATTTATATACTGTTATGAAGGTTGTTTTTGTTTGCTCGTATAACACGTCATTGGTAATGGCTTTGTGGTGGTGTCAGGATTGTTAAGCTAGTGTGATTATCCGGGGAGCGTGTATACCATGATACGGACGCTCCTAGACTGGCCCGCTAGTGAGGCGGGGGCGGATTGGGAACAGTCAGGGTTTAACCCTTACTCTTATTCGACACTGACTGCGACGTACATGTACAGTTGTGACTCTTGTACATGGGACCGACGGCTAAACGTCCCCTCCGAAGGACGGGATGTTTCATGATCCATTTGCCAATTCCAAGTTGAACCATGGAGGAAGAGCGGTAATTCTGTATTTAATCAATAGCTGGGATACAGATCAAATCCAGGAATTGTTAGTACCGAATAAATCCCGGCAAGTGCCACGAACCACCGGATTCGAACCCGGGAATTTTGATGGTAAATTTGAGCCCGAGGCAAGCCCCCAACGCAGGCCACGCTCTGTTATTAAAGGTGAATTTAGGGATACTGTGTCCGAATTTATACAGTAAGATCCCATTACCCCTTATGAAAGTCAGATGCTGCTGCTGATGATGAGGATGTGGGGTGGATGGTGGTGGATCATGGTGGATCATGGTGGATCATGGTGGATCATGGTGGATGATGGTTGAGATGGTTGGATGATGGTGGATGATGGTGGATGATGATGTGATGTGATGATGATGATGATGATGATGATGTATGTTCGTTATTATATAACCGGGAGCTAGCACACATTGTAAACCACATCTCAAAGTACAACAAGGGTTTGAGTGATTAAATATGTTGACATACAGGGACCCCTGAAACGTCATTCTTAAGTGCCGCAAGTGGTGACCTAAGGAGAGGGGGCCAAAATTACAGTTGCTACAGGGGTCAATTGTAAATTGATCCAATCCCACACCATGATTGAAAGCACACCCATGTTATGTGTCTAACCACCAAGGATTCAGAAAAGGTATAGTTTGTAATATGTACAGCTAAAGTTCGAGTTATAGGCTAAAAACAGCAAAAATCATAAAAACGGGTCAATTCAGTTGTACAGGGGTCAAATTTAAAATGCTCCGATTTGGATAAAAAATGGTGCACAATTATTGGTGGAGCTCATAGGAATAAATTAGGAATAGTTTGAGTGTCTCAAATGCTTGCATTAAGAAAGTAGGGGGTAACAAGATTAATCCCCATTGAATGCAGTGGACGTTGACCTTCGGTGCCCCCCTACATCGGTAAATAAGCATTTAGAACAGTCAAACTATTCCTATTTATCCTAGAACTCCGCAATAATTTGCACCATTTTTATCCTTCCAAATCGGAGCAACTGGACCCTGTACAAACGAAATTGACCCTTATTATGATTTTGCTGTTTAGGCTATCAACTCTGAAAATTTAGGCTGTGTACATATTACAAACTATACCTTTCGAGCCTTATGGTTAGACACATAATTAACATGGTGTGCTTTTCAAATGATTGGATCAAAAATTTGACCCTGTACAACACTTTGTTTTGACTCACTCTCCTTAACGAAGGCCACCATTTGCGGCAATTTAAGAATCATGTTCGGGGTTCCGGTCAGTCTGTCAACCTATTAATCACTCAAACCTTTGTACTAGAAATGTGTTACAACTGTGTGCCTAGATCCAGGGCTAATACCTTCATAGACGAGTTGTGCAGTCGACGGACAAGTAGTACGACCCAGCGGACGTACGTAGTTCCAACACTACCTGGGTTGCTAGCATCTTGTCCGGGGCTTCCTCTGTCTCCTTTATCTCCCTTTTCAGCATCCATACCTGAGTCACCTTTAGCTCCTGGGCTACGACTAATCAAAAATTGATTTGAGATAAAACAAATTAAGAAATTTCAGATGATTTTGATATGTGGGTTTGAGGGCGGCCGCAAACTCTGAGTACAAAAGTGGATTTCACATTAAAGAGTGACTACATTGACCTCACAAAAAAGATTGAAAAAAATCAGTTTCATAACTTTCGACGACATTTTTCGCAAGTCAAATTTACTCTGGTAAATTTTACAAAATATAAGATCTCAAATAAAATAACGTTAGTTCCAACATGGAATTGGAAAGGTCATCTGCTTCAATTTCAAGGCGGAAAAATCCATACCTGTCAAGTGAGCTGTAATCATCTTGCAAAGGAAATTCACTATTTTGCATCTAATAGTAGTCTAAAAGAGTTTCACACCTCCATCCTCGAAAGAATGAAAATTCGTAAAATTTACGTTAAACAGCTGATATCATTCCAAAGAGTGAACGGTAACTTCGCGTGAAATTTTACTTGGTAATGATTTCCTATGGGGAGCATATCTTATTAGAGTGATCATGCAGGCAGTGCCAACCGAGTAAAAATTTACTAGCATGTATTCGGCATAAACTGTATGCTTTCAGTCGCTTTAGAAGTGACCTTTACTCTTTTAATTTAGAATGTGCATTTTTCTATAATATTTATTCTATGGTGTCGTTGCTTTAAACATTCTTGCCCTCCAGTCCCCCCCCCCCCCATTCACAACGTTACGTAGGATTTTGTGACTGGGATGATACGGAGCCTAGTCAAATACTAGGTGAAGCTGTTTTCGAGTAATCACACAAACTTGAAAAGGGCATTTATGCTCCCCGAGACATACATAAAATTGGATTGTAATTATCATCTCAGCAGTTGGCCTAAGTATGGAATGGGTGTCTAATATTACTTGAATATTAGACTAAACTCTGTAAAGAAAATTGTAATTTGTACTTTCCTGTCGTAAATGTATTAGAAGCCAATTAAATAGTGGTATATGGAGCACCGTGATAAAGAATTATCATAATATCTGAACGGGCCATCAGAATCAAACTAACGTTTAGATATAAAAACCTTTTCACGAGGATTTCTAGAGAATCAAAAACAACATAATGGTGAATCATGAAATGCACCTTTAAAAAGCACAGGTAAAATGCACAACGGGCGACATGCAATAAAACAAAGGTTCCTGCAATTTATCAAACGTCTCACGTCTCACGTCTTCAGAGCCATAGGTCCAGTCAAATATGAAAAATAGGGGTCAACCCAAAACAAATTGCAACAGAAACCGCTCTATGTATTTAACTTGGAATAGGCTACAAAACAACATATCCAAAAGTTTACCAAATCGGAGGAGTGGAACAATGTTAAGTTGCATAATTCCAAAATGGGCGCCATTTAAACTGATTTTGCTATATCTTGGGATCTGAAATTAGTACAGACTTATTCTGGTAGCTCTATATGTTTTAGAGGTCAAGGAATTCAACTCTAATATTATGTATACAATTGGGTCATTTATTCGTTCCCTGATTTACATAAATTAACATGCTGCCATTTTGGAACCACGTTTTACTATATATGGGATCTGAGAATGGTAAAGGTTTTTTTTGGTTTATATACCCTGTGTTCCCGATCAAGTAATTTGGTTTAACATTTAATAATCTTGGTTTATTCTGTGTGCTTAACTTTTATGAATCAAAATGGAGACCATTTTGGAACCACATTTGACCACTTTAACTTAGTATCTGAGAGTGTCTTTGAAACATATTTTTCTGGGATCAAGAACTTTAAACTAGGAGCATTTTATACCACTGGGGGGGGGGGGGGGGTTGTTATTCAAGTCTTTACTTTCATTTGACTGTCTAGGGAACAGGCAGGCTAACTGTCAATAACTTAGTTATGTGCATTAGTCTATTGTATTCAATGAGTGGAATACAGACGTACTGTAGATTTCCTTGCTAAATCTGAAATAGGCGAGAAAATTGTTTTTAAAGTTTCAACTTCTGCTAATATATACATTTATTTCCGCGTTGGAGCATTAAACTTGACCATACACTTTTTGACTTTATTATCTGTTCCTCTTCAATTATCTCAATTGCCTTTGTCATATTTTGAGAATCCCTTTCTTAGAAAGGGAATTCACCCATAAATTCCACATTCTACCATTCATGTTTCACTATTCTATTTAATTATAGGACATTTTATTAGGTGTTAAACACGGTTTAAAATTACTATCTTCCGACCCTCTCAATTATGCTGTTGTTTGACAACAAATCTTAACAAAATTCATATAAAAGGACTTCTTTTCTATCATATCTTTTATTGAGTGCTTTTAAGACCGACTCTCTTTACACAATTGGATGTATAGCCCTCACTTTTTATCTCAAAATGTGTATTACAAGTCGAGAGGCGGACTCATTGAAGACCGAAGTATGGGTGTAAAGTTGCAATTTTATTACTGAACGTATTAGACAGTGTCTAGCTGACCTTTGAACAATTTGAGGCATTGGGGTCACAGATCACATTACGGGATTAACCAATTTCCCAAATGCTCCATAAATTATGATGCAATTCTCCCCGTCCCCAAGAGTAAACGTCAATGATGATGTGCCTGTACGATGTTAATTAATGAGTGAGCGTCAAATTTTCATAAATATCCTGCGCAATTGAACGTAGTCGCAATGTATCTGTTTGACACAAAGATTTGAAAAAGGTATAGTTTGCTCTATCTAGATACGGAGTCACCTTGAAGTACAAATGGCCGGCAAACGCATTAAACCACCCTATTGTTTATGTGGCCTTAAACCCTATTATGGTCATAACATTAAATGTAAACAGTGCTCTGGTCATAGCAAACTGTACCTTTTTAAAAATCTTTTTGGAAGATGAATATAATGAGGCTATTCTTATTGACAATAAGGCACTTAAGAAATGACCCATATACAAAGATGTGTTATCCTTTGACCCTTTGACTCTAGACAAATACTGGTTCAGGCATATAGGAACATGCGACCTTATGACCTGTGACCTCAGTAACCAAAATGCTAAGGGTGCCAAGGTGGTACTGTTGAATCATTCCACAAAACACACTGGTCCATTAATAGTATCAACAAAATGATGAGTAATCACTTTAATGTTCTCTTTAACTTCTGACTAAATATTTCCAGTCATCCACTTGCATCTATTACATATTTTCAGGTATTAAGGAGGAAATTACATTAGTCTGTAGGTAATCGTTATACACTCACACACCTTTTATTTTACGACAAAAGGACATCCATAAAAACCTTCTTAAGAAATAATGTGCAAATGCAAAACAGGTAACTTGCAACAGCAGGCATGTACCTGCAGAGCAAATGGTCTTAAGTGTACCAAAGGATGAGAAGTGTTTAGAGTGTATGCAATAATTCAGCGGGGTCTTATTTTATGTTATTTTTATTTTATTTGTCTTATTAGCCGGGTAAATCATTCAGTGTCCAGACAAGATTTCCAATGGTGCCATGGATCCAGGATCTTTGAAGAAAACTGAAGAAGACATTGATGATTAAAACAGCCCACTACTGGCTCTAGGCTAGACTTATTGCCAACTAAGAAAGTATCAATTCATGAATGGAGTGCCCATATAATCCTAAAAAAATTTCAAATTCATATGATAAGAGATTATAGGACCCGATGCCATTTGTCCAATGTTGTGAACTTTCAAATTATGCAAATTTCAGACTTTGAGAAGGGCATGTGGTTGAAAAATGGCAACCATTTTCTTAATTTATGCAAATGGGATGATGTGATCAAAAGCCTTATGTTAACTAAATGATCAGTTTGCTTATTGAACTTGCAAGTTGGGTATAAACATCGCAAATGAGACTCTCCAAATGCCACATACTGAGATGTGGACAGTTGAAAGTTTAAAGTACATGGCTGCCATTTGAATTATGCAAATGTATACATGAGGGAAATTGACACAGCAGTACAAAGACTATAAAATTAAATTCGTTACCTCCAAAAAATATGGGGTATAGACACCAGGAATGAAGCTTTGGTCAGTTTCAGATCCCGATATATTACAAAATGTTTCAAAAATGGCGCATTTTAATTTATGCAAATTAGGCAAGAAGAAATGACCGAATGTATAAATACTGTATACTGACTTTCCTTGACCCAAAAACATAGGTACAGGTACCAACCTGAAGTTTCTACCAATCTACATCCCCACAATATAAGCACAAATTGTTTTAAATGGCAGCCAGTTTAATTTATGCAAATTAGGCGCTGTTCCACTACTCCGATTTGGTATGGTTAACTCTTGATATGTTGTTTTGTTAGCTATTCACAAGTTAAATGAACACAAGCGTTCTGTTGCAATTTGTTTTGGGTTTTAAAATCATATTTTGACGGACTACCATGAAAGATATTGACATAGCCATACCAAACTCCAAGAGTTAAGTTGTATCGTAGTGTATGATCATGATTAATTTATATGCAGAGAATGGACGGGGGAACGATTTATCGAAGGTTCGTTTTCGAAGGATCGCATTTCGAAGGTTCGTGGTTATCGAAACGTTGTTATTACAAGGTTTGTTATCCGAAGGTTATTTTCAAAGGTTTATTAATCCGAAGGTGCGTTAATCCGAAAGGTCGTTATCTGACATTCGTTTAGCTTCATCCATTATTCGGATCAGACCTTATTCCATTTCGGATCAACGAATAACGGGTAAACGAACCTTCCCCAAATAACCACCATCGTGGATAAACGAACATTCGCGTATTCGGAATAAAGAAAACAAATGCCGGATTAACGAACCTTCGGATAGACTACGTAGGTAAAGGGAATTCTCGTGTTCGGATTAACAAACTTCGGATAAAACGAACCTTCGAAATAACGAACCTTCGGAATAATCAAACAGCAAACAGAGACATATATCATATCATGTTTTCATGTTGTAATAAACTAGTTTGAAAGTCGCAATTATTCACAGGACATGTTCCATATGAATTTAGTATAGAGCCAAGATAAGCAACGGACATGAAAACATAGAGCCGTGGAACATTCGGGAAAGTAAGCCAATATTCTGTAATTACTCTATGTAATCATATCCATATGGTTTATTCACTATTGCTATGTTTGAGTCCGAACACTTAAAAAGAGTGGGTTTCACGCCGTCGGATTGCCTACAGTGACCAGACTATTGAAATGAAATTTGACTTTCACAAAGAGTGCAATTTAACTCCTAGGAGTGAAAGTTCACCCGTTTAAGAGTGAATTTCAAACTTTGCAGATTGAAATTAACCTTTGGAAGAGTGACATTTCACTCCATTGGAGTAAGCAATCCATAAAGGGTGAATTTTTAATCGTTTGGAGAGTATCACACCATCGGAATACATTTCGTAGTAGCTATAGCCAAACAAATTTTCCTCCCATTAGGGTGCCTCCAAAGCCCCTTATGTTGAGCAGATTTTTTCTACCTAATCTTAAAATGTTCTTCTCTGTTAAGTTTAAATTAAATCCGAAAAGGTTTAGGGGGGCCTCCGGAGCTTAAAGGGCCAGGTTTTGGTAATTTTTGGCAAACACAGAAAAGTGATGATCTTTGTCCTTGATTTTGCCATGAATTCACCGAGAGGTACTTGTAAGATGAGGCAAATAATTTGCTAAGAAATTCTAGTCAAAGTCATCCTCGATGTCAGAAAAGACTATTTTACTAAATGCATTTCAGTGGAGGGAAGCTGACCAAAACATGACCTACAATAAATTCTTGTTGGTGATTAAATGTTGAAGGACAGTTTGTTGTTGTATCAAGTGTTATAACCACTGTTTAACATAACACGTGCCATACATGGTCAATGGAACTGGGGTGATTTTCTATCAACAATAGCACTCTTATCCCCTTTCAATGAAGACAAAATAATAAGGTAAAGACAGGGACAGCAGTCAATTGGGTACATGCAAACAATTCAAATGACCTGTCTGATAGTGCTGACCAAAGAGGTTCTATATAGATAGAGAGGCAAAACGTTACGTAATCTTTAGAAATACACCCTCTCGCATGTTTTGCCGACCACAAAGAAAAAAATAGCGTACCAACAATAGAAAGCAATGGCTGCCTCCACTTCTTCCACATAATGTGGGTGCCGCTTTGCATATACACTAATCGGTAGTGATACAATTAATGTATGTGTTAGAGGTGGCCAGGTATAATAACAGTGTACCTGGATCATTGTGCTCAGATACGTCTTTTTTTCAAATGAAAGCGCGCTAGGTGAAAATTTGTATTCATTGAGGCGGTTTATTTAAATCAAGACGACTGATGTGTAATTTCATTCGTTGTGTGGCCATGGGTAGGACAAAATTTAACCACCCAACATCCAACAACTGATATTTTGGCGGATTGTTTGTATCGAATTGACATATGTGTGTATACAAGCACTCAAACTAATAATTATTCCGTGCCATATTCAAAATGTCAGCGCCCAGCACGGACGACTGGTTTTGAATGGGTTTCACCCCGTGTTGCTGACACCCAGGATTTGTTTTCAATAGCAGACAACTCTTTGAAGTACATAATTGAATGTATAACCCCCCCCGTGCGATAGCTGAACTTTCAACAACACACTGTCTTTCAAAATGTTCAATATCCATAAACTCCCAAGCTCTGTGTTAGGTTGTAGTTATTCTGCGTTTCGTCTTTACTCTACTGAAATAAATTCATTAAAAATAATCTTTTCTGCCATTAAGGATGACTTTGACTAGATTTTTTAAGCAAATTTTACATGTTCATTATAGGTAAAATGTTGGTGAATTTCTGGCCAAATCAAGGATGAAGATCATCGCTTTTCTGTGTTTGCCAAAATTACAAAAAACCCCATTGACTTCATGTACCAAACTTTAAGCTCACGGAGGCCCCCTAAACCTTTTCGGATTTAATTTAATCTTAACAGAGAATGTTTTCCAGTCTAATGGAACATTTTAAGATTAGGTAGAAAAACATCTGCTCAACAAAAGGGGCTTTGGATGCACCCTACCTCCCACGTTCACTGATGTACGAACCTTCTCCTTTTTGTCCGGGTACACCGTCCCTCCCATCCCGTCCATCTCTGCCATCTCGAGCTCTCGTGTACAAGGATCCAAATTCGTTAGCACAGGATACTGAAAATTGAATAAAAAAGATTTGTTGAATATTTCTTTTACCTCTTCACCTTCATTTGATATTACGACTAAAGCAGTGTAAAAATGTTTATTTAAAAGGAAATGACCGTATCTATTGAGTAAAATCTTAATTATCAAAGTTGGTTTAATATAATTGTAAATGAAATGTGCAGATCACTATAATGGGAACAATTCGCTCGTTAAACTTCAACTATGATTCAAAGTCCCACAGTCCATCTGTCTATTGTGTTATTCATGTGTACTGCACACATCATTAATTTGTTTCAGCACTATATCCAATAGCTTCGTCCAAAAGGCCACGATTTTTCAGTATATACAAGATAGCACGTAACGTTGTGGAAGAACTCATCCTACACCGGAACTCTGGAGAGATCACATAGACCTGCTGTAAACGAGACAAGAAAGTTAGGTGACAACGATCACAGTTGCTGGTGTGCACATAGTCACGTCCTGATGTTCAAACAAACCCGTGAGATATACAGCCTTAGTTGGCGGAGAACTTCCTAGATAAGATGTATGATGTTGACCTTGCTGTCCTAAATGAAACTCTTTCGCTAAAACGAGTTAGCTTGTAGAATTTGATGACCTTGGTGCTTCTTTATCATGTTTATCTGAAACGGGGTTGTAGAACGCCCCATCCGGTTCCCACTTAATGCTCCTGGTTCAAGCTGCTACTAGGCCAGCCCATCAAGAGGGCTTGGACGGCGACACATCCTCTCTGCTTGACCGACACATCTTTCAAATAGGCTTATTGGGAGGGGGAAGCTGAACTCCAACCGGCGTTGTCCAGGACGGAAGGCCCATTATAGAATTCCAGGAGGATGCTTGAGCCCTGATCATGCGCTCTGACCAAGAAGCCAGTCAACCGATTATCGGTCACTGTGTCCCTTGCTTCAGATCCAGCTATTTGGGACGTAAAGAGCTGGTTGGTCGAAGTACCGCCCAGGGCCCTAACATGGTCATCAAGGCATTCTCATGAGCGGCCTACGCCTCTGGTGAGACGTGGCAAAAAACACCGATTTCATGTAGAAGAGAGTATGATTCTGGGCCAAAAAGATTGCTAAAGATGCTACTCTCGAACCTATACGCCCGCAAACCACAGCCAAAAGAAAGCAGTCTTCTTGGAAGTTGCAAAAAGGACTAAGCTCTCGGATGGGTTTAAACTTCTACCACCCCAAGAAGTGCAAGACCGCAGACAAATCCCACTCGGAACAAGGCTACCACACCCATGGGGGGATGCGACTGATAAAACCTACCGTAACCAGATTTTACAAGAGAGGACTGACAAAACGTCTGCCAGCCCGGGGGGGTTCTTGGATTTTGGTCGGGTACCCATGCTCGTTCCAAAAAAAGAGGGACTAGCTGCAAATTGCGGCACTACCGCTAGGGGTATCACATTCACAATAATCAAGTTCAGTCCCGTAGGGGTATCAAACAGTTGTGATTGGACTGGTTCATGATAAAATAGGGAAAAATACCTAAACTTATCAGGCAAAATAACCCGAGGTTAGTTTCCTTGCAGTAGCACAAGTGTCAATTTTTCTTGTATATTAGATATTTTAAGGTATATCTTTCTTCCATGTATTTATAACAGGTCCGCAAGGGGTATAATTTCCACTGCAAAGTGGTCCCGTTAGGGGATATTTTAACGAAAACCTCACCAAAAACTGGTCCCGTTAGGGGTATATTGTCACGAAAAATTGGTCCCGTAGGGTAACCTTCAGAACCCCTGGAACGAGCATGGGTAACCCAACAAACCCCTGAAACCCCCCCCCCCCCCCCGGGCATCCAGCACCAGCATGGGTCTGGTTTATAGCGTTCGGTAACCCCGGACAGTCAGGACGCTAACAGCATATAAAAGAACCTCAGTGAGGGAAATCGCCATTACAGTCGAGCAATTGAATCGATCACTCTATCAACACACCATGCATTGTAACGAGAATCGTAAGATACTCCAGTGAACTTCCGCCTTGCGGTGCAGAACGCGAGCACAGACGCCTGTTTGGGAAGCTTGGGAGGGGTGGCTGACCAGGACCTCCGGCAGGAGAGATAGGAGATGAAACCACCCCCTTACCACCCTACTTGGAACGCATCGCCTCAGGGTGATCGAGGACACAGTTAGGCTGAATGGGACTCCGTGTCTATATTGATTGGACAGTCCACCTTTGAAGATCTGAGAGGTCATTGAGGTCTCGGGGGTCGTCCAAAGATGATGCCACACAAGTGATAATGGCGGAACAGATAAATCTGAAGACCTTTCATGTGGAGCCTGGACTATGGTACCATATGCCAATTGAGCTGGTCAGCAGTAGACCCAGAAGTCGAAGCCATGTTCTGGCTGTTACTACCGAGCTGTTGCGATTCAACTGGATGCAGCTCAATATCGCTTCTATCCTCTCTGCTGATGTGCTCACTACACAAATAAAACATGTCTGTCCACATAAAACTGGGGGAGTCTGAGACGGCTCCCAGACCGACTTGTCCAGATTCGCTTAGAAGCTCGTCGATTGGACCAGACGGACTTTCTCCACTATCATGGACTGAAATTTACGGGAGCGAGCGACCAGAAACCAATCGTCTGGGTAGACGAAAATTGTCCGTCCCCTTCTCAGGAATTCAGCTACCACCTTCACCACGCGTACGCGGGTGAAGGTTCTGGTAGCCACCGGGAGACCGAAAGGTAGCACTCTAAACTGGTACTCCCCACAAACAGCAAAACATATAGCACTTGTGTACGGGAACATGTAAGAAGTAAGCATCTTTTAAATCCAACCTGTACCGCCCCACCAGCCTTTCTGAAGAACCTTTATGGCCGCGGCTAGAAATGCTGAAGGCCGCATGTACCTGTTCAGTTGAGGACAAGCGTCTATTCCCCTGACTTCTGTGAGGAAGAAAGTTGAATAAAAACCGTCCGTATTACCCCGACCTTGGCAATTCAGGAACGATCTCTTGAATAAGAGCCTTCCTCCATAAGGAGTCAGACGGCATGGGGTCAGATGGCGAACGAGCGGTGAACTCGAAGCGGTACCCCGACGAGACCACTTTGAGTTTTTGTGTTGTCTAGTCTAGTGACTGAGATATTATCTATTTTCAACCATTTTCAACATGGCGTTGTCAGAATGACCTCCAGTTGGCATACCGTGACCCTAAATAACCCAAATCTTGATTGCAAATATATACCTAAACACTTAAATTGTTTCTATGCTGTTTAGTACCAAAAATATGGATTTTCGAAAATTTGACATAATTTTATTATAATTGTAGTTGAATCTCCAGAGTGTCCCAGACCTTTGAAGACTTTGTCATCTGTGGGAAGGGTCAAGTACTCGTACTCAGGAAAGTACTCACACTACAACAAAAAGAAGTGAGGCATACATTTGCTGCTAGAAAAGGGAAATTCACAAGAAATCAAAATACGCATCAGTTCAGTGATATTTTAACAAAACATGATTTTCACCCAAGACTTTGTCATCTGTGGGAAGCTCAATACCGGTAAGTGCGAATAATTGAAATGTTATACAAAAGAGATGTTTATTGAAGCATGCCACAACAGTGGTGCAATGACTTTTCGTATGTCCTTTTGTAAGTCTACTGGCTTAATGGCTAATCTATTCACTGCTTTGCTCCCAACACTATAACTTCTCAGCCTAAAATTGAAGCATTCGCAATGCAACATTCCTTTATTTCTTTTGACATTATTTATTCATCATACCAAAGCATAAGGGACGAATTCAATACTCAACTGGCGTGTGTTATCCGGTTCTGCCCGGTTCCGCGCGGTTCAATTAATTCATTGAGTTTGCTGATTACTTAATCGGATTAAAGAATTCAGAAGATTGAGCGGATTAAATGAACCGCCTGGAACCGGGCAGAACCGAAAAATGCCCGCCGGTTGAGTATTGATTTGGGTCCCTAACACTCTTATCCATAGTTTGGCTCGTCAAAACCCAAATTTTGTAGCGAATTTTAAATCATGAGTATGAGTATGAGTACTTAAGCCTGAGTACTCATCCTCATTGCTCGGACGACATATATTAAGCTATATACCAATGGAAAGCTTATGACTTCAGGATGCCAAAAATATCTTTTCCAAAAAAAATAATCGTGTATTATAGCCGCTATTAACCAAAAACTAACCCTATATTTCGTTGCGATTTTACGCCCAAAAATACGCTTAAGCTTTCCTTCTCTGACCTTGGCAAATTCGTGTGACGTAGGCGATTGTGTAAGTCTTGTTGCGCAATGCATCTTCCAATATCTTCCAATGTAAAGGAACCCCAAATCGCTCCTCTTCTCCTGTGTTGAATTTCGCCAATATAGCGATAAATGTTGCTTGACTAGGTTCCTTAATCTCTGTAGATTGGTAATTATAATTCCCGGCTTCATAAGTGTGCAAGAAATGTGAAAATATCGCTTGAATTCTCATCGCTTACGGTGAATCGTAAGTAGCGAGCAGAGCTCAGAGCAAAGCTGCGTTTACACGTAAGTGTGAGATTTTGACCACCACTCATACTTCTGGAGCATAGGTTGTGGCAACCGTTCCAGAGCGGAGATATTCATTATATTGAGCGCTGACCACAATAGCAGTAGCGAATCTCGCTACTGCTTGTTTTAAAATTGTCATTATTTTTTTCAGGTTAGATGCAGAGGGTTAGAGGAAAAATTCTAGGTCCAAAAAAAAATAAGAAAAGTAAATAGCTACCCTTTGAGGACAGTGAGGGAGACCTGCTCCTGGAGCATGGATGGTGGTCAAAAAGACGGTGGTGCGTAAAGGCACGGCTCTTCCATTGATATACGTTACACCCTCTTATGCTAACCGATGGAATTGCATGAGGTATAGGCGCTATCAGGGGGAGTAACGGTGGATATCTTAATCTACTTTTCTCAGACCGGGAAACAGTCACTCAATTATGGTTATTGAGCCTTTTTATTATTGAATCACTGTTGGCTTTGCTATTGGGTTTCCGGTAAATCCTTGGCTTATCGTGCATAACATGGCGGTAATTACTTTAACTAGCGACAATTTGTTTACCGTCAGCAATACTGCGAAGCAAGGAATTCAATATTTTTAAAATGCCAACTGAACCGACTTCTCTGGTGACTGAGTGGGATAGAGCCATCAAATATACCAGATACTTCAACTGACAGTTATCTGTATCTGTATTGCTCATAAATCTGATTTAGTTTAGCAAAATTTAGAGAAAATAATGGTAAGTCTTCGAAAGCGCAGAAGCGAGCGATACAAGTGAATGGGATTTGTTTGCTTGCATCCCGGCTTGCATCGAGGATTACACAATCGGTGACGTCACCACCTCACAGCGCCCAAGTCAATAATATTGACTTCCGCTGAGGTGGTGTTGCTTGAAAGACGATTTTCATTTTATCTCTTGTAACCAATCGTGAGTAGCATAAATATGACACAGTTACATATAAAATCGCTATAAAATAAGCTTTCCATTGGTATATAGCTCAATATATGCCGTCCGAGCAATGAGGATCACCTTTAAGTACTCATACTCATACTCGGGATTTAAAATGTTGCTGTACTCATACTCGTACTCAGGACCAAATACTCATACTCGTACTTAGGGTCAAGTACTTGTACTCATATGCGTACTCATGAAAAGTACTCATACTACAAGTCTGGAATTTATCCCTCCAGTCCAACTCAAACAGTCAAATCGGGTAGCAAATCTATGGTTGTGAAACCATTCCCTATGGCAAAATCGCGGTTTGATCAAATCTTGAATTTTACTAAAATGTTTCATTAATGTGCTTCCATAAGCGGTCGTTTTAGAGAAGTAGATCTGCCTAATGTCATTCTTTAATCTGGTCTACAAGTAAAGTTGGATAAAGGTCATTTCAGAAATTTTCAGTGAATGGTGACCAGATCTCACCTACCCGCTAATTGATCTTGCTGTGTCAAGACGTCAGTAGTCGCACTGGTACCTGTTCCATCTGGACAATTTTCAACGCATGGCTCTGTAGCAGTGGTTCTTCGAATCCGTTCCTGTATAAATTTTAAAACGAATTTATAACGATCAAGGTGATATATAAAATCGCAATGGAAATAGGTTTGCTCGGGAAACCTCTCCCCAAGTCCTTTTTTCTCTCACCTTTTCTTCATCCCATTTCTATCTCTATTCCTTACATTTTCTTCACCTCTACCTCTTCTATCTCTGCTCCCTCATTATGAAATATTATTACAATACCTCAGCAAGACATGCTGAAGAGTCTCTCCTTCTTGTCCAAATTCCCGTATCCCGTATTCCCGTTAAGTGTTTGTTTAGCTTAGACATATTGTTTTTGTTTGTTTGTCTCTGTTTTTTTGTTATGTATATTTACCTATGTAATATTCTATTTGATACACTTGTCACAGCTGTTTGACTCCGTGCAAATTGTCTCTTTTATTTTTAGAGCGATTTTAAGCAATGGCGACACAATTTATAAGTAGGGACATACACGTGTATGAAAGCCGTGTATAACTAGATTTTGATGAAAAATCACATTTTGCCCGCGGTGAAGTTTCATCAGATTTTCACAGGATGTAGTTGGAGGCATAGGTGCTCCAACTTGGTCGTCAGGAGTGTGTCACCGTTGATATTTTTGTTTTATTCTCGTTTTGTCACTTTCAAACAGCTGTGTTGTATCATTATTGTAATATTGAGTATCTTTTACTTTTATGTATTACAGGGCCAGCAAAAACCATAAGCCCTATCGGGTTGTCCATTGCTGGTCCTAGTATATCATATCATATACCTCACCAGTTCATCTTAGCACAGTCTACAATTGATACTTTATGTATTATTATATATTATACTGTATTACATATTTCTGTCTCGTACGATATGTTATGCTGAATAAATTTGAACTTGAACTTGAACTTGATATAGTGCTGCAGCACCAACCAGTTAAGGAGATTTGTACCGGGCCGAAAAATAACATTTGTCATCATAGCTAAAATTTACCATAGGGTTGTGGAGATCATGAAAACAGGTGATGACAAAATTGAAAGTGGTGGCACTTTGCATACGACGCCATTTTCTAAAATGGCAGCCATCTTAAAGGCCGAATCAGAGATTTCCCGATGAGGGCGCCCTCAATTTTCAAACAAATTGTGTTTTTTGCATGTACATAATGGTTGTCCATATACTAGTCACTGTGTGAAATAGCTAAGCTCAAATCGAAGTCCTTCATATAGAAAATCACATCTTTGTTTAAAAATTCCGGATCAGTAAATTTTGTTATACACAGTATCCTATGGCACTGTTATATAAACATAAATGTTTACTGCATTAAAACGAAAACTCCGATTTATCTCAAACTTTGGAATTGAACATTCTAGGTGACTCTCTTTAGTTCTAGTTGATTATTTTTAATTAATATATTTAAAAAATTATATTCAGAAATCTCCGAGTCAGATTTTAAGGGCAAAAACACGTACGAAGAAAATATTGGTGTTAAAATAATCTTTCTCGGTCAAGGAGTTCATTAAAATTGTTTCCAAAACTATCAAATTTTTCATGTGGTGCAATTTTTCAAGATAAGTGGCATGTTATTGACACAAACCTTAAATATCTTCTTTTCTTGATGAAGGAGTTCCATACAACTATTTACAAAAATGAGCATAAAAGTAATGGAAGTTTTCATGCGCCCCTATTTTCCAAGATGGTCGACATATAAAAGGCAAAATAATTTATATCTCATACTATACAGCATCTAGGATGACAAGGATTTCAATGAACTATTCTCAAAACCTTTATTCTTTCATCACATTGCAGGTACTTGTATTTACAAATAGCGCTACATCTAACAAGAAAAATAACGCTAGGTCCTTTTTTGCGGTGATCCTCAGATCTTCCTCCAGGGACATTAGGAATATATAATCGACTTACTCGATTTAGTGCTGTTTTTCTGTCGTCTACAAGACCCTGTAGTATGGGCTTGACTTCTTCCTTAATTTCTTGCGTTACTCTTGATGGAATACCGTTCTTCTTCTCATAAGTAATGCCGCCATTGGTGGATTGGTTTTGCAGAATAACCAAAGCACATATCCAGATAAGACAAGATATCTTAAATCTAGATGGATTTTCCATTGCTTTACGAATGACCCGACGAATGATAAATTTCAAAACGGAACGTGTCAACAAACTCTGGTAGCACACACTGGTATGTAGCAAGCCACAGTCAATGAACTACAAATAAGATTTTTTTTCAAACAGTAGAAGTGAGTTTGGAAAAACCACTGATATTCAATGTCTTTTGAATCAAACATAAGTAAAATATCTGGGATCATCTCCAGTTGCGCTCACACTGTATAAGTCTATTGAAGACAGAGGCACCTTTTTGTCCGTCATCTCGAAAAGGTTACTACCTCAACCCTTAGTTTTGCCTCGGGCAGAGTTTGGTATGCAGTTTGTACTTTGAAATATGTCTTACATGCTGACGTTCATGACAAGCAAGATGTACAATAATTCGAATAACTCGCCGACAAACCGTGTTTTTTCGATCGAAAAATACGGTTTTTCGAGTGATAAACTTCCGCTCGGAAAACATTGGTTTCTCGATAAACTTAGTTTTTCACTCGAAAATTGTTTTACCATCGATAAACACCGTTTTCGGCGATGTTCTTCGATTTATTGTACATCTAGCTTGCTATAAAAGTTAGCGCGATAGCCAGCAGAGGACTTATTCAGTCCGCAACTTGTGTTCCAGGACCACATCTATTCATGATTATGTTTGCGCTTTTTATTTATTTAAGTACTACAAAAGAACGACCTTCTGCCGTCTCGGATTGCATGGCGTGCGTCTATAGGTGCTCGTCTTATAATGGGTTCGAATCCTCTTCAAGCCATAAAATTTAATTTATTATGCATGTATTTTTAGAGTGAGGTATAGAGTGAGCAAATACAGCAAAAACATCCGAGTCAGCAATTAAAATAGTGAATAGCTACCCTATGAGACGAGTCGAAGAGATATGGTCCCGGAACACAAGTTGCGGACGGAAAAAGGCCTTTACGAGATAGCTATATCACCAATAAAGGGTGTGTCAGCCGGGCGCACACCAAAACAATAATTCTCCCATTGAAATACACGTTAAAATGGCTTAGAATATGTTGTTTTTTTAACCCCAAATGCAACCATATTTGATGTTTTGAAGAAATTTCTGTATCAAATAAATGTGGGATTTTTTTTTAAATTTCTTGGTAATTCGATACCGATACGGGATCGATTTTGAAATATGGGCACGTGAATAGCGCCACACTTTTTTCGACCAGCACCAGACACGTAAACCTCAAAGCGGCAACCCGTCACGCGGGTTACTTCCGAAGGCCAATTTCTTGCTAGTGCTGAAATTCTTCCCGCTGTTGGAGAGTAATGCCCATAACATGTTTTGTGTTTTGTTTGATATTTGGAGGATAATAATTGACATCGCCACATTAGCTAAATGGGATCAGCAGTTTGAAACAAATATGATCATTATAAATATTAATCCCATTGTGACCTTGAACACGACCGGTTGTAGATATAGCAAACCTATATAGCTTTTTTAAAATTGGCGCTAGTCCGAATTCCGACTAACGCAGTGGTTTTCATATTCGGACTAGCTCATTTTTTTCAGATTCGGACTGACACATCCATCTTTAATTTCGGACTAACGAAGTTTTTCATGCTGAATAAAACAAAACTCTGTGCCAGACTAGTGTAGATTTAAATTTTGGACTATTTTCCTCATCGAATGTAACTATTGTACAAGCCGCTTGGGAAACTATCTCTCTACCGAATCATTCCTTAACACCGGGATTTGATATCTAATACCAATTGTAAGAATTCCAGAAACCAAGTCTGATTTCAAATTCAACCCCATGATTTTGTGTGCCCTGGACATGGGCCCTGGCTTCTTACAGTGATTGCATGTGAACCGTGATTTGGGTCCTGTCCACGCTTTTGATTAGCACCAGTGTTTTCATTGCTCCCGTTTTCTTGTGAACCTGGTTGGGATTTCACTTCCTCGGTTCTACCATGAGATGCTTTGTTTGAACCCCACCGATTGCTGCATCTAGTATCTTGGCTATGCCTAATACTTAGTTATGCGTCATAGCATCTCCATGCATCATGTCTCTGTGGCTATCTCATACATAGTTTCAATTTCGTGTGGAAGCTTAAAGGTGCCATCCACTTGTCAAGATGACTAGATAATTTTTCTTGACATGAAGACATAATATCGCAATTTTGTAAACATTTTGTAATTGAATGTTGACATGATAAGATCTTATATCTTATCATGAAGACATCGCACAAATTTCGCGTTTCATCCAGATGTGTTTTGATATTTTGATGTAGATATCTTTTGAACATTTTCCACTATAGCAAGAAATTGGCTTTCGAAAGTACCCCGCGTGATTCTCGCTTTGAGGTTTACATGTCCTATTTTGAAAAATGTGGCGCTATTCATGTGCCCATATCTCAAAATCTAATCCTGTATATCTGTCTCGAATGTACAAGAAGTGTTTTAAAAAATTCTCAAATTTTTTGAGACAGAAATTTTCTTCACACATCATGGTTGTCACGTGGAGTGTTGAAAAGTAAGATATTTTTTAAGGCCATTTTAACATGTATTTTCAATGAGCATATTGTGTTGGTGTGCGGCCCGGTTGACAC
This sequence comes from Ophioderma brevispina, assembly GCA_023653785.1. NCBI lineage: Eukaryota > Metazoa > Echinodermata > Ophiuroidea > Amphilepidida > Ophiodermatidae > Ophioderma > Ophioderma brevispina. Next base: position 26,536 of record JAMKCH010063776.1, read on the forward strand.
AACCGTCCCCGTTGGTGATATTGCATCTTCGCTAACGTCTGGCAAGCTATTTTCGATAATTCGAAGACAATGTTGTATCGCATTATCGATCGACAACACGGTTTTCGAGTGAAAAACAAGAAGAAACAACGCGAAAAACATGTTTATCGATCGAAAAACAATGTTTATCACTATATGTCGGTGTGGAACTCCATTTTGTGGCGATAAACCTTGTTTTTTCAATTGAAAAAAATCGAAAAAATTGGACAGTTAATTAGACCTTTTAATTCATATACTTTTCCAACTTTTATGTGGGTAAGCATATGCCCCAACAATATTGCCCCTCTGGAAAGTCCAGTTAGGCCTCATTTGTATATTTGTGGTACAACAACGACTTAAAGGACTCCGTCACACAGCCGATTTTTTGCTAGAAACCACTTTCCATACTGCTAAGAGACTGGTGCCGATTGGCCCAATTTTCGAAAATCTTGCAGCCAGTAATTTTCTTTTCATGTGTAGTTTTGGCAAGGTCTGGACTGTTCTGTCTCATTCTGTACTACCCAATTATTTGTCTAGAAAACCAGCTTCCAGGCGTGACAAGCTTTGCCATTTGGCCATTTTTTCGAAAATCGTGAGTAATTTTGCTTTTTCAGGGGGTGTAGTTTTTGGCCAAGTCTGGGACGGTCCTGTACAGGTTTCTGCAGTCTTGTGTGTCGGGAGCACATGGCAAATTTCAAAAAACCCTCCAACTATGTTTTCTGCAGTTTTAAAAAAAATCGTGCGGGTGTTTTGGAATCGGGAAGTTCGGCTTGAACACATGAGCGGTTTGGAAGCGGTAGCGATGAGTTGGTGCGCCAACCTGAGTGGTGTGTGTGTGGAAAGTGGTCGCAATGAGCCTGCTCCAAGCGGGAGAGAAAATGTAAGCCAACTGGACTATAAATCGGCGACTAAACTCGTCGAATAACAGAGGTAAGTTCGCCGACTTGCGTCTTGACAGCAACTTGTGCTGTCGTGGTTATAGGTTCTGCGACTGATTGAGAACTAACAAGTGACATGCTTGTCACGCTACTGCTCGGCGATTGAACTCTCTGGTCTGTCATTTGAAATACTGCCGCCGATTTTGAAGAAGATGGTGTAGTTGGAAATTGGATTCGCGTCGCTTGTTGTCCTTCATGTGACGGTTATCTTTCTTGCGTCAACAACTCGCGACATCGACGAGCAGTCTTGACAGGGACATGTCAAACTTGTGTCGGGGGTTCGTTTCAAGGTCCGCGACTAATCGGGGACTGAACAATTGGCGTCGCCAATTAAACATGCTGGATCTTGTTTGATTCCATGATGCTCTCGGCGTTTCGCATCCTTGTCTGTTGACGACGGGATACTCGCAGACCTAATCATCCCTGGTGAGATCAAAATTGTACTTTTTGCAAGTTTGAACAAGACTGTAAGCCGATTTTGTAAAAAATGCGGTCTTGTTAGTCGGAAGTGTTTGGGTCGGGAAGCTGTCTTATGTGTGACTCAGAAGGGTGATTTAATCAACCCAAAATGCATTGCCATGTGCCTATACTGTACGTACTAATAACCTATGTCAGTACTTTAGGGATAAAAGTGTTCCAACAGTTTAGACCACGGGACATGTGCAAAATAAAAATCATGCTAAAAATTCCTTAAGTACTAATGCTTTGTGGGCGAAAACTAGCATAGAAGTCAGGATTTTATGTGTTACGAATATGAATTTTTGCATGGATCACTGACCCTGTGTGAGGTGAAATTTTCCCAAACTGGGTGGCATTGGTGGAATTGACTCAAACACCCTCTGTGTGTGACTATACCGTTGTGGTTCTAGTGTCACGGTCCATTTCCCTGGATAAATTTAACTCTAGTCACAGTAAACTTTTCAGATATTGTCAATGACCGCATTTTTCTTAAGAGTACTCAATCTCAAATACACAATGGCAAGAGAAAGGAAAAAAAAAAAAAAAAAAAACACTTTAAAGGTGCGTGTCCCCGATTTATGTCAATTGTATCCTCTACCTGATATAGAGCCTGGCACTTGCACATACTTCATCAAGTACCGTGGGAAACAATCTTGCGGTTTTGATGGTGGAAGCAGTAATGCGCATTTCAAAGCCCCATTCACGCTGTGCGAATATCGGATAGTTAACCATAAATCGGCGGTTTTATTTGTTTTATATCTTGGCCTGAAATTTGATTTGTGGCTCAAATTTCAGGACGACATGTAAGAAAAACCGCTTTTTATCTGATATCAAATCGATTACTATTTCGAGGGTAAAATCAGGAGGTCCCAAAAGACGATCGGAACACCCCCTTTAAGGTAGACTAGGTAACCAGACTAGATAAATTGATAGACTGAGTGTATCAAAAAAAACTCGGTTTTCATCACCAATACACTTTTTAAAACAGTTTATCATTTTTGAACATATTTTTTAAACTGTTTTTTCAATTTGATAAACGGTCACTTTCTCGGGTGAAAAACATGGGTTTTCGATGACAGGTTTTTCAGCAAAAAAAAAAACCCGTACTTTTATCTCGAAAACATAGTTGTTTAGATCAATCTATGTTTATCACTCGAAAATCCGTATTTTTTCATCGAAAAAACACAATTTGTCAGCAATAACCAGAGTTTTTCGAATTAGTGTACGTATTGTGCTGTCATAAACCGTCAGCATGTTTAGACATATTTCCAAAGTTACAACTGCATACCAAACTCTCCCGAGGCAAAACTAGGGTTTGAGATAGTAACTTTTCGAGAATGACGGACAAAAGGGTCCCATCATCTCCATAGACTTGTACATGGTGAGCGCAACTGGAGATGGAATGAATCCCAGATTTTTTTACTGCCTCGAACGATCTTGAATATTCGTGATTTTTACAAACTCTCTTTGCTGTTGGAAAAAATCTTATTTGGAACTCAATAGTGTAAATCATTGCAGTTCATTGACTGTGGCTTGCTACATACTAGCGTGTACTACCAACTTTGTTGCCCTTCCCTTCTGAAAGTTATCTGTCATTCTTAGGAGCAGAGCAAACAATGGAAGACTCATGTCTATTTAAGATATCTTGTCCTTATCGGGATATATGCATTGGTTATTCTGCAAAACCAAGCAACCAATGGCGGCGTTACTTTAAAAGGATACCGACATTCCATCAAGAGTACGCTAGAAAATAGGAGAATTCAAACCCATACTACAGGGTGTTGTCGGCGACAGAAAGACATCACTAAATCGAGTAAGTTGAAACAGAATTTAGATCACACATATTTAATTCTTTTTATATGAAACAATCCAATCTATTGCAGCATCATATGCCTCCACTTTTCATTCGCGACTCCAATCATGCTCAACACCACCCAGAAAGTGGGATCCCTAGTCTCACGAACTCACCTTACAGGAGCCACCGTGTTTGATTCCCCGCAATACACATAAAAATAACTAACAATCAGAACCGAACTGGGCACTTTATTGATGCTTATCCAATACTACCTTAAACTTTAACATTAATTCACGACACATAGCACACGTTCACAGTACAGCACTAGACATGGCAATCAGAACCACTTCTTTAAACAACACACCACTTTCGCAACCAACTTCCTGAAGTTCCCTACATACTGACAAATAATGACCGACGGCCTTCAAGCAAAGTACTTGATGAACAGGTGCTATGGCAGGTGCTATGACTGTAGCCTTCTTCATCTGGTTGTCTGTATTCAAATATGGTAGCCTATTGTGAAGGGATGTCCCCGAGCGGTCTGAATAATGATTTCCTGCCAAAATATTACTCAGAAGTAGACTTGGTAGAGACAACAGTCAAATCAGGTTGTCCTTAGGGCCCTATTGATTCACATGGTTTTACTTTCTTTCGCCATAAATTAAAGTAATCGTCCCCATCACTGATGATTCCAGTTCCCGTTCTTAATGAATTTCCAAAATCAAACTGAAGTTCAAGTTCAAAATCTCGCAATCCTCCAATCATATTTGAACTTAATTGAAATTCAAAGGAACCCGTTCGCGAGGGTCAATAAGTGCTTCCTAAATAGACTGGACAACCTATTAAGACCGCCATGGTGAGCAAAATCCATCTGGTGCGCCAGAGAGCACTCATATATTGCCCACAATGGTTCCCCCAACGGAATCTTGGCACGGCATCACGTGGGCTAAGCGTATATTTGGGGCCCTTCTTGTTTTTCCCTGAGCAATGTGATATCGGCTTCATATCGACATCATTTAATGGTCTAATATTGACGCATCATATTGGCAATCCACCAACGGCCAATATAGAGCCAATTATGGGAAACGTTGACCCAATATTGGCTTAAGGCTATTGGGTTTGCCTAAAAATAGCAGCGTGAGAAAACAATAACAACATACAGAAAACGCTAAAATCTCTCAAGACGATTGTTTTTATCAAACACAATATTTCAAAAATATTATAACTATATAATACCAATTTCAATCAAAAATAAACTATATTTTGACTAGCTCAAATTATTTAATATAATTTATTTAAATCAAGGCAGGTTGAAAATATAGTTTATTTTGCCAATAAAATTTGGATATATTCCCAATATTGGGTTCAATTCTATTACCAAGATTGGCCCAATATTGTGGCAACATTGGCCCGTGCCCATATTGGTTCCCAATTATTGGGCCGATGAATGCATATATTGGGACTTATAACTGTAGCCAATACCGGTCCGATATTGAGTATATATTGTGCCTATATTGGCCCAATATCTCCATTTATCTGGGTGGGCTCTGTGTGCAAAATACGGACATAGCTCTTTGCGCCCTTCAGTTTGCCGTTACTTAATATAGCAAAGCTACAAGAAAATAAAAGAAATGTGCAATCAACTGAACTAGGACCATCAAGGCAATAGGCATCCGTATCCTTCAGGACTACTTCCGTGTGTGGTCCTATCCTGGCGAAAAAATTTTTTTTTCAATGAATCGTAGTTGGCGGATGAAAACATTACATGAGTGGTGGTTTTCATAAGGTGACCCACTTTTTATCTGACACATGTACTACTTTTATCACTGAGTTCGGCACGTTCAGGATTATTTCATATTCATAGTTTGTTGTTGCAGTTACACAAACTTGGCACGAGGATATTATGGCATAGCTGAGCCTCTTCGACTAAGCCACATAGGCACGGGTTTTTAACAATGAGCTGGTTATAGTAACGTACCGAGTAAATGAAGTACGAAAAAGGTCCCAGAAATGAGATGATAAACGTACTCCAAATCGTTATGGGACATTTGCCTGCAATAACAGGGCCAGAAAAAGAATACACTACCAGTGACATCATTTGTGAAAACTATTGATTTAACATTATCATGAATGGTTCCCACCCATTCACCTGGAATTTCTATTACTCCTGATAATCATGGGTACCACAAATGATGTTATCACCACCCAAATATTGAAGGCTTTCTAGACTTGACACAAACCACATCATTTAATTTGCATTTCTGGGACCTTTAAAGATGGTGTGAGCCTTATTCAGCAGCCTTGGGGATGGACCAATGCATGCTATACCCCCGATACGAAGCAGTCCTGGTTCATCTCCCTCTTTTTAGAGTAAAACAAAAAATGTGTGTCACAACATCCAATGGGGTAAAAACAAGTTTAATACATACAAGTGTGAAAATAGCCAGACAGAAAAGTATTGCAGCTCCAGATGGGAGATAAAAGGATACATAGAGCCCATGGTAGGCCATCCAGGTCACAATAAGATGTTGATGGATGGGAGAAAAAACTAAGAACCTAACAAATGGGGGACCACTTTCGCCACAACCCAACACACGGAACAACAGGCCCCACAGTTTCTAAATTGCCCAAGAGGTCGTGGGCCACCTCCCCTGGAACTCTTCCTGTTTTGACTGTTTTTCAGAAGGTAACACCAAATTGTTTTCAAAATCGGGGGAGTGAGTCAGTAAGGGGCCTTTTCATTAGGTCATTGTTGTCATGCCATTATGTCCGTTTTAGAATAATTATCTATAGCTCAATTGCCATCACGTCTCGATATCGTAGACGGCTAGACCTGACATGTAATCGGAGGCCCGGCTCGATTCCCTGTCGATTCCCACGATTTATGCCTTTATTCGTTTGAAAACTTCATATTAATTTATACAGGAACGGATTCGAAGAACCACTGCAACAGACAGCCATGCGTGAAAATTGTCCAGATGGAACAGGTACCAGTGCGACTAACTGACCGGTCTTTTGACTCCCACAGCAAGAGCATTAGCGGTAGGTGAGATCTGGGTTCGTCCGCGAAACTCGAATCGTAAGTATATACGAAACTTTTGCGGACGCTTGGTTACGATTTTCTACAAGTTGTTGACTTACGTGCGTTCGCGAACATGGGACGTTGACCCGTCGTATGAATACCTTTTCGCATAACTTCGGATCATTATTACGTGTCTTCCATTTGGGGTGCATTCGTGGGTGTAATTAGGTACGAGTCGGTGTTGAATGCCGTTCTAGTAATAGCGATTAATGCATTTTTAGAAGCATACGCGTATGTTTGGGGTTAGTGCAGACGTATTGAAACGGGTTAAGTACTCGGATCTACCCCTCGCACTTTAGAATTCCTCCTGGTTGATGAGAACCGCGATAAATTGGCTTGTTTATTATTAGCTGTGTACTGTCGATAGGTATTAGATAGACATGCACCGGTACAAGAAAAATGGTTTTCAGAACCACAGAGGGGCACTATTTTTTTCCTCAATTAGGAGTCCTTCTTAGAGGGTGGACAGACAAAAAACAATATTTAAAAAAGAAAAGTAATATAGGCCTAATATCCAATAAACGATAACAAAAGACATGAATGAATGAATCATTACAGGAAAGGTAAATGCCTGCAACCAACAGGACAAGTCTGGTTAAGCAATGAAGAAGAGATACAATTACTAGCGGAAGAATGATATTTTGCAAATAAGTTCAAATAACTAGGAACTGAGTGCAATAGATAACGAATAAATTGTGCCCTTTTTTCAAGCTGAAACTCAAATATTTGAAAGTTAAAAAAAAAAAAAAAAAAATATGAAATTCTCAATTTCCACCAGCAAGATTGAGATGAACGTTGGTGATGTCCGTAATATTTATAGGTGTAGTATAAACAGTAACCATAGGATAGGCCTACCTATAACAACAAATTGGATGTGAATTTATTACATAATTCAATTTTCTATATAAGGACATCAATTTGAGGCTTCGTACACTTTCACCAGGGATTAGTATGCATGGGACAAGCATTTGTACATGGAAAAAGTAAGATTTGCCTTTCCCCCCCACACACTACGACTGTGCTACGTGTACTCATGCCCACACGTAAATGTAAGCGTAAATCTGGCTTACTCGTAGGACACACGTAGTCTACGTTCAAGTTTCACGAACGCGTAAAAAAATCTTAGTATCAACCTTACGTCCCCGCAACTAGGTCTACGGCAGTCTTACGACTGCTTTCTCGAACGAACCCCTGGTCACTATTCCCTGTATATTTCTGGTATGAAATTTACCACTTTACCGATCTATACCATGAAAGAAAGCTATTTGCTGTTTTAAGATCTCCTTCCTCTAAAAACGAATCATTTATTTTAGTAAAAACCCAAGATTTGGTCATTACCACCTTCGGTGCCAAATGCCCGACATCTTAGTCATCGGGAAGAATTTTACTCTATAGATTATTTCAGATAGGTTGGTATTTCTACAGGTTATTTCCTTTAAATAAGCATTCTATTCTCACGCAAAAAGAGGGATTTATTTCGTAATATCAAATGAAGGTACAAAGTAAAATAAGAATTAACAAACCATTTCTATTTAATTTTCAGTATCCTGGGCTACGATTTGGATCCTCGTACACTAAGCTCGGAGGCAGAGACGGCGGGATGGTAGGGACGGAGTACCCGGACAAAAAGGAGAAGGTACGTTCGTGCATCAGTGAACGTGGGAGGAAAAGTGTGTTTGGCTAGGCTACTACGAAATCATTCCGAGGGTGTGGTACTCTCTTAACTCTCACGATTGAAAATTCATCGTTTATTTATTGTTTACACTGATCACTTCAACACAATTAGGAAAAAAACATCCAAAAGAATTGTTCAAGTCTACGAGTTTGTAAAAACACTTCACTCTGTTAAACGTGTGAACGTTTACTCATTGAGTTAGAATTGAAACTCTTTGTGAAAGTCAAAAATCCACTCCATTCTCTGATCACTATAGGTAATGTGAAGTTGTGAATTCAAAGGACCTCTTTTAAGTGTGAAAATTCACTGTATTACCTTTAGAGAGTAAGACTGAGAGTATAGAGTCTGCCGCCTTCCTTTATAGTTTAGTGGGTAGAAGGGGGGTTCGTGCACCCCCCCTTGAAATCAAATTCACTAATCAATAATCTCTATATCATAAAAATTCGTAGAAAAAACGATTAGCTATGTAAAAAATTTCAAAAATGTCCCCGTGCCATTTTTAGGTAAATTTTGCAATTAGGATCGCCCATTCCAGAAATATAGTTTTCACCGTATCTCAACAACAGAAACAACAATGTGTCTTCTAGCGCAATTATGAACCGCTTGCCATGCAATATTTGTTATTGTTAGTGTTGTTCGATAAAAAGATGGTAGTCAACATGGCCGCCTCAAAGCTCTATAAAGTATAAAGTTCTAATGAACTGTATTATTTAGTCGTATAGTCATAAATGATAAAATAATTTAAGGAATATATTCGACTATTAGAAACTCATATCGGCCTGTTTTGCTTAGTGAGTTATTTTAACATTCAGATATGGCGGCCAGTTTGTTCCTTCTTCAAAATTTGTTAAAAACTTAGAAATTACCTATTTGTCCCCAAATTAGGACGAAAATGGAATTTAAAGTATAATTTAAAAAAAAAAAAAAACCAATTAAAAACCCAAAGCTGGTATTTTGTTTGGTTAACTTATTTGAAATGAAGATGGCGGCTAATATCACCGAGTTCAAAAATCTTGAAAGCGACTTTTGATTAGTCCGACATCTTTGTGAAATTTAAGAAATACTACTGGAACAAAATAGCAGTAATGAGTTTCAATATATTAGACATATGTTGATTTTGCACTTATCATTCTTCTGGGTGTATGTCTAGATATTGACAAAATAGGGTAAATTTAAGGTTAAAATGTTTGAATGTTGCCATATTTTTATTTATGTCAAGTCAATCTAGGCATGAACAGTCTGTTAATCTAATTAGTAACGCTGACTGATTTGGGGCGCCAAATAGCGATTAACCTCCCTTTTTGAAACTCTACAAGTTTCCTGGTTTGATGCTGACATGAGCAGGAAGGGCATTCCATAAGCCTACAGAGATATTGACCGCCATCCTTAAATTTTAACAAACAAAATTGCAAGCTGTCTGTTATACTGTCAAACACATATATCTCACACTTTTAATTTAGACCTTTTATTATTTATTGAGAGGATACATATCCAGTTATAAGGCTTTTTCTGGTTCAAAGATTCTTGATGGGAGAATGAGTCCGTTGCATTGAAATTGAAGAATGCATATCATACAACAAGGATCGATATGAGTTTCGTGTGGTCCAAAGACATACATCTCTCACTTACATTTATATTTTATTTTTTTACTATACAATTAAATATTACAGGTATACATCATTTTTATTGTTTTACAGATCTTTGGAGTGGCCATGTTGCCTGCCATCTTGGATCCGAAGCAAGATAATAATACCAAATGGTTGAGCGAAAGAGTTCATAATGCTCAGAACAAACATTTTGTTGTTTTCTTGTCGTGAGATATGGTTGTTTTGTATTGGCGATGCTATTACATAAATTTAACATAAAAATGGTAGATGGGACAATTTTTGAATTTTTAAAACATAGCTAACGTTTTCTACGCGTTTTTTTCTGAATATAGAAATTAAACAGTTTATTTCAGGGGGGTGAACGAGACCCCCTTCCTACCCACAAACTATTACGGAATAAAACCTACTACTGAATAGACCATTGTAATGATGAATGACATAGGTAAATTGCGGAATATTGGTGACCTTACTTTCTCGAATATTCCAAATGCAGTATACGTATTAGCCGTGGCTCTATCATTTACAAGTCCCAAACGTTGTTTAGTTATAATGGCCTTTGCTCTAGACATAAGAAATTCAATAAAACATGTCATGTTGTGAGAAATGTCTCACTCTGCACATACAAATTAAGCCGTGATCATCGACTAGACCTACAACGTGACTATTGGAGTTTGGTAGGGGTTTATATCATATCCCATGGCTCCGACGACATGAGCTTTACAATTAGCTTGTTTGCGGTGCCTTTGTTGCTCTAGGTCGAAACCTTAATTTTCGTTGGCAATTGAAAAAAAAAATCTTTTTGGAAGCATCAATCACTATTTCTTTTATGTGTATGTACGTACATTTTGAATTAAGTTCTGACTTTTAAATACTTTGCAGTTCTGTATGGGGTTTATAATGCAGGCCCGTACTCCGGGGGGGGTGCGAGGGGTGCTGTCCGCCCCCCACAAATTCCACCAAAGGGAAAAAGTCCCACTTTTTGCTGATTTTTTAATAAAAAGGTCCAAAATTTAGAGAAAAATATGACAAGAAAGTCCACTTTTTGGCGACGAGATGTTCAAAAAGTCCAATATCTGATTAATTCTGATGAAACTAAATATGTTAATTAAGTAGCTAATTTGCACAAATTGTGCCTAAATAGAAAAATGCCGTTAGTGGGTTTATTATAGATGGTATGACTATGAGGATGGGAACGCCATCATATTTGAAAACTTATAACTAAGGCATCCATATATGCCAATGATGACATATTTGCATATTTAATTAGCTAATTTACATAACTTATGCAAAAAAATCACTATTATCATGGCGAAAGCAGGCGAGACTAGTAATTGGAGAACCTAAATTGTTGTAACATTATTTTGATTTTGTGCTCATCGAACTTCATCAATGTTGGCCTTGGTTTTTCAGTTATAAAGGCAACCTTTGTTTTTTACATTTTTATCCTTTGTGTATTTAGATTGTGATTTGTAACGGTGGATTTCGTGATTTACCAACATGTTTGTTTATGAATCACGAAAAAAGAATTTTTCCAAAAGTTTAGTTTTAGTTTAGTTTAGAAAACACGTTATAATCGTACGTAAATTTCTGAAAGGTGTGGAGGTTAATACGAATGATATGAAGTAAGTCATAATCAACGCCATAGAATAAATATTGTAGAAGAAAATGCACTTTCTAAATGCAAAAAAGTAGAAAGGTCACTTTCTAAACGACTGAAATTCATTATTGCATAAAATTCACTCCAAAATAGTGAAATTTGACTCGGTATGGATTGCCTACAGTGATCGCTCACGATGTAGGAAATCCTTACTAAGTACAATTTCAGGGCTTTGGGGTTCTGTTTAAAGGGGGATGGCCCTATTAGGATATGACATTTTGATCTTGATAGATGGCCTTCACTCCAAAACCCATCTGTAAAGTTTCGCGCGATATTCAATCCGTTTTTATGTGAAAGCTAAACAACATGATTTTTAAGCCCCATAGAGTAATGGTTAAAATTAATATTGCTCGACCCAAAAATGGGGCACATCTTTCGCTCATAACGTCCAAACCCAACATCCTTTGGCGCTAAGTCATTCACAGGGTAAATGAAGGAACTAGTAGCTTCTTCTGATACCAAAATATTGAAAAAACCCACTTCCGGTAAAATCGGCGCTTCTGGGGACACCGGCTTAGCACTCGGGCCATGGACCTTTACTCTTGAGGAATGATTTAGTCTTTTTCAGTGAATCATAACTCTTTTGAGTAGATTATTTTTTAGAATATCACTCTTCTGGAAAATTAATTTTTCACTCTTTTAGACTACCGCGAAAGAACGAATTTCACTTTTAAAGAGTGATTTCAGGACTCAATTGAAAGGTACGATTTTTTTTCGCCTTGAAATGGAAATAACATGAACTTTTCAATTCCATGTTGGAAATCGTTATTTAGTTGAGATCTTATCATTTTTGTAATTTATCAAGAGTAAATGTGACTTCGAAAATATTCTTCAAAAGTTATGAAATTTAGTTTTTTTTTAATATTTCGGAGCGGGCAATGTAGTCACCCTTTTAGAGTGAAATTCACTTTTAGAGTGAAATTCGGCCGCCTCAAACATCACCGGTATAAAAATCATCTGCTTGAATTTGTTAATTTTAATCTCAAATCTTTTTAATTAGTCGGTAGCCCAGGAGCTAAAGGTGACCCAGGTGTGGTTGCTGAAAAAGGAGATAAAGGAGATAGAGGAAGCCCTGGACAAGATGCTAGCAATCCAGGGAGTGTTGGGACTACATACGTCCGCTGGGGTCGTACTGCATGTCCGTCGACTGCACAACTCGTCTATGAAGGTATATTAAACGAACAATACAACTACAACATCGTCGTCGTCGTCGACGTCACAGTCACCGCCTTTTTCAACTCCATCAACTCCTTCTCTTTCACGTGTCCTGGAGTTTGGGGCTCAGTAGGTGGGACCAACATTATAATTTGGGGCATCACACTTTGTTAACTCTTGTGTATAAGGTCTTGTGCACTCCTATTGGTGTACGGGAGGGGTGCTCATGTGGACCTCCCCCTCTGAAAACCACTTTACGGAACACGGTACACCGTAGTCCATCTAGAAGGACTCTCGTCCCCCTTTGGGTTCGCTCGCTCGTGACCTAGTCACCGAACGCGCGGAGCGAACACAGGGGGAGCGAAGGTTCTTCTAGATGGACTGGTATACTGTTATAACACTATCAAATGGAGCGGGTGGGTTGGGCGCGAATTTTGAGTGATAAAGGACATCACCGGATAAGGAATGAAGGACGCCCTCTATAGTTTCATGAGAACGGATGAACTTGAAACCTTTTGCATTATAAAGCGACATGCTCAAAGTTTACCTTTTGCTGGTTTCAAAAATCCTACATAAATTCCGAAAAATTTGGTTTTATGTAAAGTTATAATACAGGCTTCAATGGGTAATTGCAATTTCCATATTTGAACCCTTTCCCCCTAAGAACCACAATGCCGCGTTGCAAGGATGTGCGCTATATTATTTAGCAACATATATATGAGTGGCGTTCTGGTTCTTAGGTGGGGGAAGATCTCATTTTTGCATTTTTGTTTTCTGGGGGGCTGGAACACCACTGGAGCATTGCACAAACAACAACGACATATTCCATACATATTCCATACATATTCCATCACTATGCGGTAAGGCATGCTAATCACCAAGGCTCAGTTTAGTAGCCTTGGATGAGTGACATGTTAATAACAGATGACCATGCATGCCCTGGGTATCATAAATCATACTAAAATACAGGAGATGTATTTGCTCAATACAATGGTGAATGACAGCTATTGAACTGCCATGGGAAATTATAATTTTATTAGCTCATGTGTAGTTAACTTGGTCATGTTAGCGCGGTCATGGGCCATTGTGTTGTATTCCAGACTCTGCATGGTGTGAAGACGGTATATCCAAAGAGGTTCTATATAGATAGAGAGGCAAAACGTTACGTAATCTTTAGAAATTCACCGTCCCTTGCATGTTTTGCCGACCACAAAGAAAACCTAGAGTACCAACAATAGAAAGCAATGGCTGCCTCCGCTTCTTCCACATACTGTGGGTGCCGCTTTGAATCTACACTAATCGGTAGTGATACAATTAATGTATGTGTTAGAGGTGCCAGTGTAAATAATAGTGTACTTGATCATGTGCTCAGATGCTCACTCGCTTAGGTGCTTAGGCGCGCTTAGGTGAAAAGATGTATTCATTGAGGCGGTTTATTTAAATCAAGACGACTGACGTGTCATTTCATTCGTTGTGTGGCCATGGGTAGGACAAATTTTAACCACCCAATAGCCACTCCAACATCCAACAACTGATATTTTGCCGGATTGTTTGTATCGAATTGACATTATGTGTGGTATACAGCACCCAACTAATAATTATTCCGTGCAATATTCAAAATGTCAGCGCCCAGCACTGACGACTGGTTTTGAATGGGTTTCACCCCTTGGTATGCCCCTGATGTCCGGCCATAACTAATAGCACCTTGTTTTTATTACATATTATGTTTTTCAACGGTTCTAACCAGTTTTTTTTTTATACTGATTCTGAATCCGATGGATACTAGACGAGAAACTTGAGCATTTTTGTAGAAACGCAAAAAATCAAAACGGCCACCCAAACACAAACATTCATCTCTTGTTCACTCAAAACTCGTTAACACATTCATTGTGACCAATTACATATGATTCTGTAACCAAGTAATCAATGAATTCAATATGGCCGTCAATATAATGAAGTGTCTGATCAAGATCTACTTTTGACTGCAGTTGGTATTTGGTATGCATCCTCGTGTTTGACAGTCAAGAAAATTATTTAAAACCAGAAGAAATATATACCAAATATCTTATTATAGCATCCAAGATGGCTTCCGATACTCTAAGATAGCTATAATTGATAGCTGTATCTATCCGAGCACTGTAATTTTTGTATATATATCCCCGTATGTCAATCAGTCAATGTAAATATATCAGAGTAACCGATACTTGTAAGATGCCATCCAAGATAAGTATCCTATATGGCTGGAATTTTAGCCTACAGCGTGAATGAATTATAGTAGGATTTTTTATTCCTGTCAGTTCATTAAAAGTTTTTGGGGCGTGTCGGAGATTCCATTTGTTCTGAGAGGTTGTATACTTAACAATCAGTACAATGGAAATTCGATGTCACGATACCGAATAAGATTAAGGCCATAATTAAAAAAGGCCCTTTTCTCACGAAGAAAATATTACAAGGCAAATGCACTGAATAAATTCCAAACACCAAACTTGAACAACTCTAAAGCATTCAACATAAGATAAATGATGCGAATAAGTAATTATTACTCACCAAAGTTCTTTTACGTCACTAAGGAATATTAGAAAATCTGATACGTTGACATTTATTCGTCTTGTTCCAGATACATATTTGGCAGCTTGGTCCACTCATTTAACTCAGTACTTGAGAGTTTTTTGTCACTCATAACAAACTTCAATATTTACGTGGCCTAATCCCCATCTTCACCCAGCCTCGATGTCCATGACGCTTAATTCGTTCTTTGATTGACGCCAAACAAGGAATCGATAGCGTGTCTCGGACTTCATACGACAATCTATTCAATTGAATCTCGTATGAAGCTTTTACATATTCAATACTGCGAAACTGCTGCGCCGAAACACTGGGTTAGGCCGAAACGCCCGGCCTTTCGGCAGATGACCTTGCCAGTACGGCGGGATATCGGCCGAACCGCCCGGTGTTCGGCAATTATTCGTGCCGAAATGCTGCTATGTCATTACCACTGCCGACGGCAGGGTCCTTGCCGAACAAGGTTATTCCCGTAGTTCGGCACAGAGGGATCCTTATTACAGCGTGCGGTTATTGGATGTAACTAAGTTCTTTTGTCAATTGCTGTACGGACACAGGATGACACGAAATAGGTGTTCCGTTGACTCAGCTCGTTCGACAGGCTAAGATTAGCTGTAAACTAATCATTTTAGGGCCCGTTCATTATTTACAAGGGAGGGCGCCGGAGAAATTGAAAGATGTGTTTGGAAAATTGCACAACCCCAATGTAAAGTTAGCCTACATAGGCCCTTGCATAGAACCTATACACCCATCCCACACACACAATTAGGTACATCATATGATTTACTGCTGATATGCAGATAGGTGCTTGGTTTACTGAATAATAAAATTTAGCATGACCCCCCCATCAGAAAAAAAATAAAATCACATAACCCCTATTTGTCAAGTAGAAAATCAGGTCTAATCCCAATGTTTGTACTCACCGGACCCCAATAACCAAACCCTAACCTAATTCCTAACCCTAATCTTAACCCTAGGTCCTATAGGTCCTATAACCCAACCCTAAACCTAACCAGTGTTGCAACCGGCCTAATAGCCCTCCTCAATAAAGGGGACCTTTACAATGGGAGCCATATGTATATCAATGCTATAACGTATACATTCTTTCCGAATTCGGCTACCAGCCTTGCTTATGGGGTCTACGTGGGTGCTTTTGGCGTTACAAGATCGTATTTACGTCTACTATTACATGCATGCTTGTTCCTAAATGCCAAAAGCCTGATTTTTAATGAGTTTCATTGTAGAATTGTCCATAAAATCACGAAAAATGCGTAAACACGTGCTCTACTCATCAACAGCACGTTATTTTCCACTTCTCTTCTCCTCTGCCGAATGCCCCGGTACTTCGGCACTGCCGAAAGTAGGTAAATTCGGCACCGGGTATTTCGGCAGCCGGGTATTTCGGCACAACAATACACAAAAGGTTCATGTAAAATGGGTTAAAGCATCATATTCTAGTGAACAAAGTTGAGCATTTCAGCTGTTAATACGACTTTTTTAGTTTTGAGCTCAACACATCCCTCTCCAAATGAATTCTTACCATCGACGATATGCGTTTACTGACAGGAATAAAAAATCAGACTATAATGACCTTTGTTGACTGACATTTGCAGCCATATTGGTCGCCCATTTAGGATGCCATCTTGCAGATATCATCACTGTAATTGTTAAGACTATTTAAAAACGGTGGTGAAGAGTTTTTATTGCTATACCCAAACATTACAGCTCTGGCTATTGTAGTAATGAATTGTATTTGGACCATTTGAATGGTTTATTGCTTTGATTGGTTAAAATTATAAAACGCTTTTCATAATGTTTCGATTCACATATGATGTTAAAGAATTAGATATATACCAAGTACCATTCTACGGTTAAAAATAAGATCAATTAAACATATGCTTGTTGTCTTGGAGGGGCCAATTGAAATCTCTTAATTAGTTGATTAATGAATCAGATATTTTAATTGGTCACAATGGTTGTTTGGACTGGACAAGCCAAAAAATTAACTTTTGAGTAATTAAGTATGGGGTTTTAGTATTTTGGTGGATCATTTTTATTTTAGCGTTTCTCTAAAAAATGCTAAAGGTTTCGTTCGGCCTCCATCAACAGGCAAAACTGGTTAGGAAACCGTTGAAACAATGATATATATGACATAAACAAGGTCACATGGTATTGTAGCTGGATCATGAAGTTCTCGGACTTTTCTCATTTTTTTTGATACAAGTTGATTTGGGGTAAAAAAATTGTGTACCTGATAAAGTAGTGTCAAAACACCAACTCAAAATTGATGGTGAAATTATAACAATGATGATTATCGAGGGCCTCCTTCTCTCCTTATCCGGCGATGTCTTTCGTCAAATAACCATCTGAGAAATTTCATCACCTGATGCTAATTATTTTGGCCAAAAATGTAGTGTTTGTTTGGCCTCATGCATTATGCTGACTTTGTCAATCGGGACACAGTTTGTCCGAGATGCACCTTCAGCACAGATTATGGTCGATTTTCATGAAAACGGTGCTTTTGGAGGTGAGACACACCCACAAAATAAAATGTCTCAAATTGATGTTTATGTTTTAACATTCAAGTTCCAGTACCTATTACGGGAAAAAGAATATTGCAACAGAAGTTTCTTACGTTACTGCAACGTATGCACATAAACATTTTACAGCGAAAGCACTAGGGTTCATACGTTATCAACATTTTAATCAACAAAATATGACCGACTAATGACATTATCGGAGAGGTTACCGGAACAATTTTGATTTGTACGAAGTTAAAGTTTGAGTAGCTAATTGAACTAAAGAAATCTGCTCCAATTTGTTTAGTTTATTACGTTATCCTTGAGTATTGAATTCTGCCTGAAAATTAGACCTTATTTAGACAAATATTAAGATACCTTTTTACTAATTTATTCTAAAGATACATTTAATTGACACCATGTCATTCTATAGCCAAATTATAGTTGATGATGTAAACTAAAACGCATTCAACGTAATAAACGATAACGTAATACACAATAACGTAGTACACATTTTTGACCATTTTCACATCTCCCATTGACTAAGATGTATCTGATTGATAGTTTATATAATTTTTGTGGTCGGAAAATAAGTATCTATGCCACTCTTGGTCAATATTTAAATAGCTTGTTTGGTTGCTGAGAAATGTGGATAACGTAATACACTTCCTTAATAAGTTCAACATTTCGTAAGTCATTATGAGCTGAAGAAAACACTATTTCCAACTGCCGAATTATGTTTACCTTGAAATAAGATGCACAATCAATATCTTAGTAGAAGTTTTACCAAACTTAGCAACTGCTTTGTGAAGGATAACGTAATAAACAAGGTTTTCACGGACATTATGTTTGTATTTCAAAAATTTAAAAATAAATTGAGAATACAAGGAAAAACATCATTACATAATTTCTACACATGTTAGACAACAAGTAACATTGATATTCCGAAGAATTCAAGCTGCTAAGTATTTTTTTAATTTTTTTTATAATTTTCTCCTATTTTTCGATGTTTGAAGGCAAATATCTCATAGAAAAGAAAACGGAAAGCATGGCAAACTATATGCCCAAATGCAGCTCACCGGCTCCTATCAAAATATTACCGTTTTGTTCCAATAAAGCATTGTTGAAAAGCAAAATTTCTGGAAATGCACCGTTTTCATGAAAATCGACCATATATTAATACCGGTGCTTTGTCAGTGTGTGTGTCTGTCTGTCTGACCGCGTCTATTTTCTCGGAGACCGAGGGTCGCACGTTCCTGAAACTTGGTGGGTGGGTGCCCCTTGAGCGTCCGCAGCCCGTGTTTGTATTGGTTAGTGGATCAAAGGTTATCAGGGGTCATTCAAGGTCAAAGGAGGTCAAATGGGATAAACTTTGGTGCATCCAGACGAAACTTGGTGGGCGGGGTCGATTGCTGATGCCGAAAATGTTAAAGGTCACGGCAAGGTCATCGGGGTCATTCAAGGTCAAAGGAACCGCGAAACCCGAGAACCGCGAATCCCCGGTAATCGCCTAGTATAAATTAATTTCTAACCACACCTCCAACAGTAACAATTGACCTTCCAACTAAACACGCATTTCATTAGACCAGCGGGCAGATCTCGTAGCATTTACAAAGGTGGTGCACCTCTGGAAAGTACATAAGTTTTCCAAATTAAATTTCTAAAATAATAAAAATCAGTTCTACATGTGTTCTCAAGTCTGGTATGTGCACATTTTCATGAAAATTTCATCTCAATTTTTTGCCCTGCATATCAGTGACCAAAGGATGTACACCATGATGAAATCTTTGCTTGGGTAATAACAATGGCTCTGTACTTCCAGCAACAACAAAAAATCTGAAGAATTCAGCGGTAGAACCATCCCAGACAACAACTTGGCGATGTTCCAATGTTGGGCCAGTATTTATGTTTCATTGGCCAGGCATCAGATGAACGTGTCTATACACATTTTAACATTTACAAAATTTGTCCCTGCTAATTTACCCTCCTCAGCTATCTCAAAATGCTCAAGGATGACAAAATTGCATCATCAAGATTTGGAATCAGCAGGTCAATGATGGCAGGAAACTATCAAAACATTCTGACTCTTATGCAACCGCAAGAGAGTGGTTTGCGCTCTGCATACCGGGCGGATTTAGCGTCATTTGGAGTCAATGAATCACGGTATACATCCATTTGCTACTGCAGGGGAAGATTTGATTCATTTTTATTCAATTCATTTTATTTAATTCATTTTAAAAATGCCTCCTTATCCGAGTATCTTTTCCCTTTGACCCCATGCCCTATTGGGACGACGCGATGTTTATATTGGCACCCTACACTAACACTATCATAATGTTATGTACCTTTATTACTAAGGTCTCTACTCTCGTTGGCGGTGGCTTCTACACACACGTAGGTGGTGCAGCTAATTATCTCTGCCTACCACTTGATCCTGAGTTTCTTCACGTGGACGCTGGAACAGGGGGATCTCGCGACCTCATATATTCTGCTGAATATGAGATTAATAACTTTGCTCCATTCGCTAGCCTTCACGATGACGACGTGCCATGTGCTGTCTGTAGAGTTACTGGGCGTAGCACAATGCTGATGATTCCTGCCAAAACTACGTGTCCTACCAACTGGACGAATGAATACAAGGGGTACCTGATGACGGCTCACTCTAGCCACGCCCATCAGACTGAATACATTTGCGTTGATGAGAATGCTGAAGCGCGTCCAGGCACGAACGCAAATAACAATGGCGCTCTTCTCTACCTGGTAACAGCAACTTGTTCAGGAAGCCTACCATGTGGCCCTTATGTTGAGGGTCATGAGTTAGCATGCATTGTTTGTACCATTTAATGATGTTTTATGAAAACACCAGGTGAAACCATAGAGCAAAGCATGATATATCAATTATAACAAAATGCAATAGTAAACAAATGTGCCTTCAAAGACGATTTAAATTGATCAAGAGTCTTCAAGTTTTGCATATGATATAGGCCGGTGTGAAAGTAATCGTTGTCCGGCAGGTATCATATAGTCCGGGCTCCATAGACGACAACGGAATAAAGCATGAAACTAATGTTGCATGCAGAGTCAACTGAATCGATTGCCCTATTGTTCACCATTGTTCCCGGACTGTGAGCCCGGAGGACCATATCTCCTGCCACACCGGTATTCACAAAAGAACTTAGTCCTGGCTTAACTCTTTGTCCAGGACTAAGTCCATCTAGAACGACCCTTTAATTTTTTTAAAACAGATTATAAAAGAGAAACAATTTGAAACTAGGTAAGTTCTCAGCTTTGAATGTCTACAATGTACTTATACTCTTTGTATTTTCGGCAGAAAAAGCTAATATAGGAGAGAAGGTGAATATTTAGAGGTCCTTCTAGTATGACTTAGTCCCGGGACTTAGTCCTGGACTAAAAGTTAAGCCAAGACTAAATTCTTTTGTGAATACCGACCAAAGAGGGCAAAGTTTTCAAAGTTTAGGAGCAGCATTGCGAAAAGATAAGACCTCAGGAAGCGATGCTGTTATAGTAACAAGTTTTGAAGATAAACGTAATGTAGATTGAGACGTGGTTTATATTCCTGGATCAATTCAGCAAAGTAAACTGGAGCAATTCTATGAAGACACTTCACTCTAATTCGCTATTGGAAGAATCTTTAAACAATCTTAAACTTTCTTAAACCTGTGTTGCTATAAATAGCCTCTCTTCTAATAGTTTTTTTAAAAGCTTTAAACGTAGCAATGGTTTAAAGGACAAAGCAACTGTTGTTTAAACTTTAATTAAAATGTATTAAAGCTATCCACAAAGTTAAAACCCTTAAAGAGAATCATGATTTATACTGTTGTTGTATACCTTCGACAGTAATAGTTGGAATGTGGCCCAAGTTGTCCATTTTTGTATTGAGGAAACAAAAATACATCGGTCCTCGCAGGGGCAGGGCATAGGAATAATTTTTGCTGTCTGGGAGCATGAAGTTATTCAAGAATATTTTCTGCAAGAAATTAACTGTTTGAGCGGCTTGCCGCGAAGCCCTAGCGGGTGGGGTCCAGGGACCCGCCTTAGGGCCCCTGGTGGGGTCTAGGGGTGAAGCCCCGGGGGGGGGTCCAGGGGGCGGAGCCCCCGGAAGCTCTTGGGTTTTAGCTATATTTGAGGGCAAAAATCAGCATCCTCACACCCCATTTCTTTCAATTTTGTAGCATGTTGAAAAGGTTTACAAAAACATTTTAGCAATGTTATGTAGTTAAGCTGAGTACAAAATCATTAAACATGAAGAAACAACATAAATGATAGCTTTAGATCGCCTCATAAAATCGGGGTCCTGTAGGCTGCTGATCGAAAATCGACATTTTGTTTACACAAATATAAAACATGGAAGCATAATTATATCTTATTTTTGACAAAATATTAGTAATAAAACACGTACCTTAGCTGCTCATTTTTCTGCACAATGCTGGGATTCAGCTGTGTTTGCTGTGTGTGTAGACTTTATCGGAGTCTCGTCTATGAAAGCTTTAAGATAGAGTCTAACTGTCAGTGCGGAACAGAGACTAGGTTTGATCAAGTTTAAACACAATCAGCACGTTGGTTTTGCAAGTCTAGTAATAGCTCGACCAAAAATGCACCATTTTTTTGTTTAATAACATTTTAGCAAATAAAATACAAATTGTAATTCATAAATTAAATTATTTAAGGGTTATATGGAAAAATATTAACTTGACTTTACCTTTTTTACGCTAAAATTGATAATATCCACCGTGTTATTATTTACGACATGAACATCAACTGTTCCGCTAGAAATTGCTCCACACGGGAGCAGAGGAGGCCAGACACAACAATAATAAACTAACTGGTATTGATATTGTTACACTAAGTAACCATGGTAACATTAAAACACGTATTATTTTTGATGTGATTTTGTAGAAATCAGAAAATATTAATTTTTTTCCTAAAATTTTTCAATTTTTTTTCTCTTTCACTTGTTTTTTTTATTCTTTTTTTGATTTTTTTTCACACTGCGTATTTTTTTCTGCCGGCCATGATTTTTTTCTGGGAGCGCGCTTCCGGGCTCCCCTTGGCTTTCGAAGCCCTGCCAGGGTGGGCAGGACACACAAAGTTAATGCGCGCATAAAGTTGGGAGGTTATTTTGGGACCTTTAGAAACATAATGGGAAAATATCCCTAAAAGTTTTTTGGGGGTGACCATTTTCTTTTAAACCAGATATCGCCCATGCTGAAAATTGTATCAGAGAAAGGAGAAAGTAATTTAAAAGGAGTGATTTATCGGTGCTCACTCAGGTGAGGCACCAACTAGATTTTTATTAAAAAAACTTGATATTTTGAATTTCGCTGCCGTTTTCCAAAAATACCTCAAAAACTGACAACGGCAATTTAATTTCGCCGTTGCCTACGCTCCTTCTACTACATGTTTTAAACACAACAATCGCACACATTCCACAAATACGAGCAATACGTAATCGTGTTATTCATTCAGGTTTCAGCTGTATCGAGACTGAATTCCCCACTGTGACGACACGCTATTTTGTGGATCATGTTCATGCACGTTGTTTATAGCAAGACCCGGGGCTATTAGATTAAAGTACATAGGATATCGCTGGGTTTTTCCGATGCAAAACCTGTCGGGAAAAAGTATTTAAAATACTTCACTTACATTGACCTCCTTTGGTATAAGTTTCCGATTCCCTGGGTGTTATTCATCAAGAATTATAATTAGTAGGACAAAATAAAGCAATTAGGTATTAATGAAACAGTTTTCTACAAGTTTATGATGTAAATTGTAATAAGGCAATTTAGTATCTTCAGTGGCCTTCAACTTTTCTCTTTCATTTTACGGACGGCCATTTTATTGACGGGCCAAACATCCTCGTTAAGTACACTGACAAAAAAATCAAAACTGCACATCCGTTACAATCAGAATCAGCGACATTTGGTATGGAATTGTAAGTCAAGGTGAATAAATGCAGTTTTAAAAATGCGTGATGGACCCGTAATAAGCTTTATATTAATACTCTACCTTGTACACGGCCACAACCCATATAGGAAGTGTGGCAGGAGGTGTGTTAGGCAATCACTGTGAACGTACGTGGGCATGGAATGTGGACTGAGAATTCGATTCAAAAGTTCACCCATTCCCGGCCACAGCTACCCAAAGCAAATGTTATCAATCTACGATCAACAACTATGCCAAGAATTCACGATCACTTGGCTAAATGAATGTAAATAGACTGGCCGGATACTGCCGCGGCGATGTGTGTGTGTGTGTGTGTGTGTGTGTGTGTGGGGGTGTGTGTGTGTGTTCGTGGGATGTGTGTGTGTGTGTGTGTGTGGAAAGCAAGTGCTGAGGCAGCCCGAGGTTTGCTACACTCATCCTCTACGATATCCAATGTTATTTGCGTTGTAGGCGAACACGGGCATGTAATTTTAGTAGTATGGAATTTCAATATTGTGTATTTAAATGTACCATGTGAAATTTCCTTTTCGCACACATACGCAATCATTGTAATTGAGTTGCAAGCAATCAGCGTGCATGGCAGGGGCGTGTCCCAGGGGGCGTGTACGTGTGTGTTGTGTGTGTGTGTGGTACAAGAACCCATCAGTTTTGACCGTGAATTCGTCGCCTTGCTTAGCCTAGCTCGTTCCGTAGCGTTTTGCACACGTCGTCCGTACCTCCCCTTAACAATGGAGGAGATAGTAGGGGCTATCGTAGCGGAAATAGCCCATGAGCCATAGCAACCTCGGGCTATGCTTAGCACTGCCATGATAAATTACGTTTCGTATTCGGCCATCTGAAATGTCAATGCATCTCTGCTTGAATTATGTTTTTCTAATAGGTGCGCCACTGGCCCTGAAATATTTATAGGAACGTGTGCAGTACTTTGGTGTAAACTTTTTTTAATTTGAGTAATTTTTAATAACCATTTGTTCACTTGAACAGACGCTGCCCGCGAGGATGCACGATCTCAACAACATTCAATCGGGCTGGCACTTGTGTTCCACGAGGTCGTACAACGCATGCGCAAAAGGTCAGGATAGAAGTGTTGGTGTGGACCGTCGTCTCAGCACCGTTACTAATAAAGACGTCCCCCCCGGGTCTCGGACCGATGTGTCACCTGCCGTCCGCGGTTGGGAATGATAGGCCTTATATGACCTTGACCTTGATATGTGACCATGACCTCATTAACACATACGAGTGGTGCATGTAATTTCCAAAACCCAGTTTGGGGTTTTCCCATTGAACTTCAACTTTTCATTTAACCTTTCAGCCTATCTTACAACTTGGACCTCACATGACCTTTGACCTTGGGATGTTACATTGACCTATTACCCAAATGAGGGATCCAATTTTGCATCTATGACTCAAGTTTGGTTTAAAGAAATATCACATGATCTTTGACCTTGGAATGTTGACCTTTGACCTCCTTAACAAATTATGGATCCCAGGTTTGCCCTATGACCAAGTTTGGTTTAAAAAAATCCAATGTTTTTTTTTTTTTTTTTTTTAAATGTTAACCCTTTTTCATATTAATAACAACAAATATCAACAACACAACAGACGCGTCGACAACGGCCACAACAGTGATCAAAGTGATCCCTATGTATTTTCCTGCCTTAAAGCAATATTAGCCGTTTTTGAGAAGAGCGCGCCCCCCAATTTTTTCAAAAAAATTGAGATTTTTACCACGGTGGCATTGGTAACAGGCTAGTTAACTATACCTGTGATGGATTTGTTAAATCAGAAATAAAAAAAAATCATCAAAAATCAGATTTTTGCATCGTATGTAACAAGTGCGAGTATCCTAACATCCCCTGCAAATAAAGCCAGAAGCAACATATATGGGACAAAATCTGAATTGTAGTCAATACTGGTCCGACGGACACTTTACGGCAACACGTAATTGAATGGAGAACTTATCTCGGACATCTGTTGACTTTTTCTCTTCTGTTCCTTTTTTTCTGTGCAATTCTATCTTCAGCTGGAAAGGTAACTTAAGAGAAATCTGCAGACTTACCATTCACTTTTAAGCTATCCTGGCAAATTCATTATTTGACCCTTTCTGGATAAATCACTGTGTGTTTCCCCTTTGTTTAAGCTCGAAACTGTCCCTGTATGTCAAAACAAGGAATTTGTAATTAGAATAATCCCGAATAAAATTATTATCGGGGAGCCCGTAATAATTCACCGGCTGCTGAAACGGTCTTCCAAGTGAAATAAGCCGGGAAATAGCGCCATATACGTGTTTACGCTCATCCATTTAGTTGTTTATTGGTTCAGGAAAGTCAAGTAGAGGTTATCTCCTCGACCGGTTTGGCACTATTTGATTATGGACGGACATAAAGTTAGCATTCCAGCTAGTCCCAATCTGGGATCCCAATTGAATTCTAATTACAAAACGCTTTATTTTATGTAAATAGATTTCTTAGCATTCTATTCGCAGGTATAGTTCCTAGATAATTACCAAGGTAACGTGCAAAATATCAACTTTGAAAATGGGGGCCGCTCTTCAAAAATGTGCCATTATTTGCTTTGAAGCGCGCACTGAGCACATTTCCGAAAATAGAAATTTTAAATGTCGCAAATGTAGTCTAGGCCATTGAAAAAATAATATTGTACACATAAAAAATACATTAACCCCGAGCAAAGAGGGACATTAATAATATAATTAATGAATTTTGTTCTTGAACTTGTGTTTTTATGGTCACACTTTTTGGAAAATTTACTTAGGGGAGGAATTGTCTTAGCACTACTTATATGTGGTGCAAATTTCAGGACGGACATTCCTTACAAAAAAGGTTCCTTTCAGAAAGAATGTCAACATTCTCCTTCGCACGTATTACTATGTACTGCAATGCAATTTCCCTAGTTTGTTCTTGAACTTGTAATTTTTATGATCTGCAAACGTATTTTAGATATTTTCACGGGATTAGAAAGAATTGTTGTCCTTTGCAGTTCAAATGTGGACAATTTTCAAGACGAAATTCCTACAAAAAGGTGGTTTTTTTTTCAAGAAGGTAACAGTTCCTTTCGCACTGAGTACTGGTGTAGAAAATGAATGGAATTTCGTGTTTTTTCTTGAACTTGTGTTTTAGGATAAACGTATTTCCCAAATATTGTTTCACGGATAGATTTATCTTTGCAGAGTTCTACATGTGGTGCAATTTTCAGACGACAGTTCTACAAAAAAGTTTTTTCAAGAATGTAACATTTTTCTTTCGCAGGAAATGAATTGCAAATTCATGAATTTTGTTCTATTTGTTGGTTTTATGGTCAAACTTTGGGGAATTTATTACAGATAGAATGTCGTGTGTTAGAAATAAATGGAAATTTCACGAAAGTTCTTAAACTTGTTGTTCTGTGGCCAAGCTTTATTTTACGGATAGAATTGTCTTGGCAGTTCTCATATGTGGTGCAAATTTCAAGACGAAATTCCTACCAAAAGTTGCCTTTTTCAAGAATGTAACATTTCTCATTTCGCACGTATTACTATGTACTGTACAACTTGTGTTTTATGATCAAACGTATTTGAAATATTTTCCAAGGATAAATTTGTCTTTGCATTTCTTACATGTGGTGCATATTTCAAGACGAAATTCCTACCAAAAGTTGCCTTTTTCAAGAATGTAACATTTCTCATTTCGCACGTATTACTATGTACTGTACAACTTGTGTTTTATGATCAAACGTATTTGAAATATTTTCCAAGGATAAATTTGTCTTTGCATTTCTTACATGTCGGTGCATATTTCAAGACGAATTCCTACAAAAAAGTTGCGATTTTCAAGAATGTAACATTTCTCATTTCGCACGTAGTTATTGTACTGTACAATGGCAAATTCACGAGTTTTGTTCTTGAACTTGTGTTTTATGATCAAACGTATTTGAAATATTTTTCACGGATAGATTTGTTCTTTTGCAGTTCTTAAATGTGGTTCAAATGTGTTTTTTTTATATTTACGGATAGAATTGTCTTGGCAGTTCTCATATGTGGTGTAAATTTCAAGACGAAATTCCTACAAAAAAGTTGCGATTTTCAAGAATGTAACATTTCTCATTTCGCACGTAGTTATTGTACTGTACAATGGCAAATTCACGAGTTTTGTTCTTGAACTTGTGCTTTATAATCAAACGTATTTCAAATATTTTTCACGGATAGATTTGTCTTTGCAGTTCATACATGAGGTTCAAATTTCAAGACGAAAATTCTACAAAAAAGTTTTTTCAAGAATGTAACATTTCTCCTTTCGGGATACTGTGTAAATAAGCATGGCAATTTCATGAGTTTTGTTTTGTTCTTCAACTTGTGTTTGTTATGGTCAAACCTTTTGGAAATTTTATTTTACGGATAGAATTTTCTTGGCAATGTACTGTACAAAGGCAGCTTCACAAGTTTTGTTCTTGAATTTGTGTTTTTATGATCAAACATATTTGAAATATTTTTCCTCAGATAGAATTGTCTTTGCAGTTCTTACATGTGGTTGAAATTTCAAAAAGTTGGGTTTTTTTCATCACAACCCAATGATCAATTTTAGCTATGATTGCAAATATTGTTATTCCGGAGTGGTTGGTAGCAATCTAAGGCCCTTTTCACCTCTTGCTGCAGCACTATAATGTTCACAGTTATTCGTATAATTCTGTCCAATTTCATCTCGACTATAGTTAAGCTGTCAATTGTTAAACGCAGTTTTGTCTTTATGCAATTTCATAGAATACTTTGGAAAATATAAAATGAAATTCCCTAGTGTTATGTTAAGCTCCTGCACCTGTTGTTTACAACTAGATACATTGTGCAAGAGATGAATGGGAATTCCCCAAGATGTAAATTTAGAAAATAAGTCAACCTGTTTATCCTTTGAGATCAAAACAGATTGCATGAGGTAGTTTCCCATGATGTCATAAATGTAAGGTGATGCAATGCATATAATGTATTATGTGAAATCCAATTGGACAGTGCAAGGTTATGTTTATGCATGATGATGTGGTAACAACTATTTTAAGAATTGGGAAATACTAGTTGTGAAATCCTTAAATAAGGAGAGATTGGATTGCAACTTTGCCAGCCAGTAACCAGGAGCTATACAGTAAGGTTATAGCTAGTCTTGATCTGCAATAATGGTAGATTTGTGTATTACATAGTGCCATAATTTATGTTGGATGCCACTGGAGCTTGAAAGCTCAACTGCTGAACTGTTTGCTGTCGTCTTTTAAGCCAAAAGAGTTTCAGTTTTGGGAATCAACAAGGGATTCCAGTTTGTGGTCCTAAATGTGGACATTAGCAGCAGACTGGTGGTGGTAGAAAACCTGGACTGTATTGCAGAATATTAGTGTCGTCGAGGGAAAACCCTGTCGTCTTGAA
Source organism: Ophioderma brevispina (assembly GCA_023653785.1). Classification (NCBI taxonomy): domain Eukaryota; kingdom Metazoa; phylum Echinodermata; class Ophiuroidea; order Amphilepidida; family Ophiodermatidae; genus Ophioderma; species Ophioderma brevispina. The sequence continues at coordinate 55,368 of JAMKCH010063776.1, forward strand.
CTGCTGGACAATTTTATCTTCAGGACTAAGAAGATTCCAATGGATAATATTTACCGTGGAATTATATTGCATGCTGTCATTTTGGAGTCTTCGCTGTGAGGACATATCATCGTTGAACTGCAACGCTTCTTTTACCCCTAGACATTAGAGGACTTGAAACCTTAAGTATATAAAAACTAAAATCATTGAGTGTAATTTTATTTTAATTTTGTTTAGAAAATTCTTGAACCAGTCTGATTAAAATCATTAAAACAGTGTTATTATATAAGATTTAGATCATTTGTGCACGAGGCTCATTTGTTTGTGTTTGAACGTTATTTCTGACCTTATTAGTTAAAATATAAATATGACCAGTTAAAACAAGCAAAAAATTATTTTAATAAAGACTGGTTGAAACAAAATGTCCATGTGTCTTTTCAAAGGGTGAAGTTGCCTAATTTAGCAGATTTGTACCATTTCAACATTTTAGGAGTAGCAACGCTCTTTGCTGGTTATTACTAATGAAATTATAAAGAAAGGGTTTTAGATAGTTGGGAATATAGGAATACACAAGATTTCATTACAACTTCATTTTTGTGCACAATTAACAATGGTAACCAATTTTGTGTTGTAAGTTAATAGAGATGTCACACACATAACCACCAATGTCACACATGTGACCGTACTTAATATTTAATACCAAATAGAGTTTGCTTGTTACTTTTAATTACCAACATTGTTGTAATGACAAAGTACCATTGCCTTTCTGAAATAACTATTAAAAATGTGATTACTTAATCACCAAATTTTACAGCTGAATTTTGATTTTAAAAAAAAAACCTTTTTGTCTGACGCCACAAACGTGGCCCAACTTTTTACCCCTCATGATAAACTGACCAATCTTTCGAAAGTGAAAATATTTTGGTTAGGTTTGGACTAAAGGTTATTCATTATACCAAACGTATAAAACAGATTGGTTACCTTGGCAAAACAACATTGGGTTGAAGTTGAAAATAAAAAATTACCCTTTTTAGGTCTCAAAGGTGACCAAAGAATGGCCGTTTTGTAATAAATCCTGCTTAATAAGCATATTTTTTCTTATATTTTGTTCTTCTTAGTTTCATTTTTACATGTTATTTATATTCATTGTGTATTTTAGTATTATCTGTATTTTGCCTTAGGCCTTTTCTAATTTATTCTGTAATGTAAGGCCTCCCTGGAAATCAGTGCTCTTGTTGCTTAAGGCACTACCCTGTTTAAAGAAAAAAATTTAAATGTGAAGAATAGTTCATTGGTAGAACACCAGCGCTGTCACGTCACCTTTGGAGCCAACTTTTATCCATTTTAAGATAAGCACTCCTGATATATCTCTCTCTCTGTGAAGGTGACTTAAGAGGGAAAAATTTGCCTTATGCAGTATTTCTTTGTCTAGATTAATGTGTTCTGAGGTCTCTAGACTTTGGAGCAGACTTTGGCAGGTTATATCTGGTTCTGTGAGCACTCAACCATCCCACTTACCTCAGAGCATATTACTGGAGTTGCTTGTAGCTCCATCTGTCTGAATGCCTTTGACCTTCTGCTGAGCCACATTATACATAGCTCACTCCGAGTGCAACTTTGGCTGCTGTGTCAGTTATAGCCTTCCTCTTTCGGTTAGGAATGCCCAAGGATGCAAGGCCTTTGTTGACTGATGTATTGCAGAAACCTCTGCTTTCTACTTCTATTGGAAAGTAGTATGTAGACTGTTCTCACAGTCAGCCACCAGATCTTGGTATTTGCACTCATTTCTAGCATATGCATTGGATAGGTTCTCCTCCATAGGGACTGTCAGCTCTATGATGATCACTGTCTGTTTTGGTAGAAAAGATGGTGATATCTGGTCTCTTAGCTGTCTCAGTAATTTCTGTAGGGAACACCAGGGCCGTAGCCGGGGAGGGGGGGCGACGCACCCCCCCAAATGACAAAGGTCCGCTTTTATGATGTTGAAGGTCCGCTTTGTCATTTTGAAGGTCTGCTTTGTGATGTTAAGGTTTATCGCTTGCCTAGATTTTGTTGTTGTACGGTTTATTCTGCATGGTATATGAATGAATAATCAGTGGTTAATTAATACTATTGCAATTTGTATTACTGATGTTATTATATTGTTTTTTTAACACTGCGATGATGTCAAGTTCTTCCACCCCCCCTTGGCATTGGTAAGACTGGATTTTGATAGATTGTACCATCAGCTGTGCAAAAGGCTATTGATAATTGTAGAGATGTAGTTTAAATGATTTAGTATTTTCTGTCGTGCATGACAGAAAATTTGAGAATACTTCTCCACAAAGCCAATTGTGACAGCAGACAAGTTCAAACCTTTGGAAGGTTCTTGTGTTCTTCAACCAATCAAGTGCAAATTTACAGAAATTTGTAACCTCAGAAAATCTCCTCTGGCCCATTGTCTAATAAATTAAAACAGTCTTCTTGTAGAGTATTGTTCTGTTGTTGGAACATGTACAACACGACGAAAAAAACATGTTCATTAAAGGTGCAACGAAAGACTTCACATATCAGGTGTCCCTAAAAAATCGAAAGTACTGATTTTTGCCCTAATGTAAGGCTTTCCATCAAAATATCCCCATCTGAAAGGATTAAGCTGAGAAATGTTTCTTTGGTACAAAAATTGTGAAATTTCTAATTTTGTATAGGAGCAAATATGAAATTCAGCCTATGTTTTACATTGAAATATAAGCAAATCAAAATCGCTTTTTCTCTCTTTTAAGACATTTCTGTAGTGAAATACAAGGTAAGAAATCTATTGAGTGTCTAATCTGTATGAAATTACTATTATGACACAATATTTGGGTGCTTCAAAATCTCTCGTTGCACCTTTAATCAAGGTCATATAGACAAGTAATCAATAACTTCATTAAATTGTGATGGTATAGGTAATTGCACTGAACCTGGTTTCAATGTTGATGCTGTTTTGACCTTTGACCCATTAACCATATTGGCGAGAGAGGCTGCCATTGATTTTAATGTTTAGAAGAGAAAAACAAGACAATATATGGTTATTTGTATAATTTGAGCATGTTTTAAATTGGACCCTTTATGCACTTTGATCGCTCAACAGAAGGTTACAGAAATGTGTCACCACTGACTTTTAACATTTTTTGCAAGCAACAAACATGATGGTATTGTCTTTGTACCATTTGAGCATTTTTCAAATTTAACTTAATTTTGCCATGGCAAAGTTTGGAGTCAATAGGTGTCATGCTAAAAAGTTTCTGCAAATTGTTAACATTTTTGGTAACACCGGAAACCTCACATATAGCGCCTTTTTACTATAAAAGGCAACAAAAACACAGAATTGGTTGTGACCATTAGGTCAGTACATTTAAAATCTGCAATTTGATGCTTTTGACCTATGGAAAAAATGTTGAATTATGTACTTCAGCAAGTACAATACATCCATTCTGGTGTATTTCTGATGCGTGAATGCAAAAATATCGGAGGTGCATTCCCACACACAGAGATAACAAAAATCGAAGCATGTAAAAGGGCACATGGATTCTTGTACTTCAAGAATCTACACATGTGTAGATATATTGTACACACATGGATATTCACACCTGAATTGGGATATTTCTATGCAGGTAATATTACAATCAATTTGACTGTGGAAAAATAGAGTCTAGCTTTTCACTCATTCACTGCCACAAGAATGCTTTAGATTTAAGGTTTATGCGGTTACAGATGCCTAACTTTGCACACAAGCAGCAAGATGTGGAAAGTTAGGCATTGTCTCTTACGCATCTGCACCTGCATAAACCTGAACTCTGAAGGTCGTAAGTGACAACACTGGATACAGTTCATAACATACAATTACACTTCATAAATTACCTATCATTTTTTTATCAAAAAAGAAAATTACAAGAAATACAAGAAAAAAAGAAGCACAGGAAATACAAGATATAAGTTGAACAATTGTTTTATTTGATCAAATCATCCACATGACACACAATAAATACACAAAAGCAGGTAGAAGTTGCAATTTTTACAAGCTTTCAAAAAAATAAATATAGTAAGTATTTACTTGTTAATTCACATACCATAATATCTATACATAGCTATAAACATGTTTCCCATTATCCTACCTCTTACATGCAGTAGGTCGGACAGCACAGTGTTTGATTCCCGATTTTAAAAAAGTAGAGAAATTATTTGTTTTAATTAAAAAATAAAAATAAGCTAGGTAAAATTCTATGATATTTTCAGATTCCAACCCATATATCCTATGACTAGTCTATCGGGGCAAAATGAACCTATTTTGGTTGGAAAATAATGTTAAAGCAAAAGTCTATTACTTCCAAATTGTCAGTGAAAGAGTACTAACGAAAACCAGAGACTTTTACTATTTTTGTATGTTTTTGTTGGATGGCAATGCTTTTTAGCCAATTTGCATAACTCACACATGTAGGCTTTTAAATTTACGCACCTTTTTGATAATTATGCAACCAAAAACTATAAAGCCTCATTTTACATTACACTTAGTACTTAAAAGCCAATACACTCCTTAACAAAACTTTGCTATTTATTTATCCATACATCCACCCCATGCATAAGTTTCATAACAGTTCTTTCGATTTAAGTTAGTTGCATTAGTCCAAGTGTGTGCCACACCACAATTTATGAGTTTTTGGTATTGATATTAAAATGTGTTTTTTAGATAATGACCATTGGTGTTATTACAAATGCATGATATATATTGAGGGGAAAAAAACTGATGCCAACATGCACAATGACTCATATACAGTTCACAGCAATTGGAAAGTATGCAGACTTAGGGCTTAAAAATTGGCTGTAAAATTTCAAAGGCTTTTAATGTTTAATTCTGCGGCCCATGGCAGCCCCGAGTATTAATATACGTTGATTTAATAAAATTTTATGTTACTTGCTTCAGAAATATTTATTTTTGGAATAAAGCAAAGGAACAAGTATCAGCACTCAAAACTTTACATATTAACACTGCCTATACAAACAACTTCCATTGACGTAAAAGGTCCATGGCACCCCCCAATCGCTAATAGCCGCATCCCTAGGATCTCAACTTTTAATGGATGTGGATAAAAATAATGGTGTCTGAAGCTACTACTTTATCATGACCATGTTTGCCCTGAAAAAATCTTAGGGAAAAATGCTATGAGCGAAACAGTGCCCAGGTTTTGGTCGCATCTTAAATTACACCAAAAATTCCAATGGTCTGTACACAAAATAACATTTTTAGCTCTCATATCACAAATGAATTGGAAATATCAGCATGAAATTTCTAGAGATTGGGTCAAAGTCATTCTATCCAAACAAAATTATATAATTAATTGGATCCATTACCGTTAAGGACTCATTTGGCAAAATAGGTGTACAGGCGAACTGTATGTACGCGGCGTAAAATATGTCAGACCGAATGTTGCGATCACCCCCACACCCCACCCTCCCCTCCCAAACACTCTGCAACACCCACCCCACAACACCCCACCCCCCCCTCCTTAACCCTCAAACACCCACCCCCCACCCACCCTAATACCTGTAACCTGCCTCCCCTTTTCCCAAACACCCTGCAACCCGCCATTCCCCTCAACACCCCGCAATACCCTACCCCCTCCCCCAACACCCCGCCGCCAACACCCTCACCACTTCCCAACACCCCGCAACACGCCCACCCCCGTCCCCAACACCCCGCAACACCCCCTCCCCAATAGCCGCAACACCCCCTCCCCCAACACCATGCAACACCCCACCAGCCCCTCAACACCCTGCAAACACGCACCCCCTCCGCAAACATCCAAAATGGCCCAACCCCTTCCCCCACACCCCGCAATACCCAACCCCCTCCCCCACACCCCTCCCCCAAAACCCCACCCCCTCCCCTATGGGGCATGAGTAGCTCCTGGAGCGAAGGAATTTGCCTATCCAACGTACAGTTTCAGAGAGAACAGCAATACGCAATGTAATTAAGCTCATTTGCATACCTAGCCGCCTATATCACATACTTTCAAATTGCAAAAAAAGTGTGCCCCAATGACAGGCTTTCATGCAGACGCAGGAAATTTTGAGTATCAGAGTACCGTCAAAAATATAGCAATTACGTGATTTTTGTTGCATATTAAGTAAGCTCATTTGCAGACTCCATTGCCCGAAATACAACCCAAAATCTAATCAGCGGTCGAGAAAACTCTTCAGCCCGCTTCTTCCACCAAGTTACATCATTATATTGCCTTACGGAATCCAGAAAACTTGTAATAGGCCCTTGCAGGGAAATTCGCGTAATTATGCAAATTAGATACTTAATTAGCATATTTTACGGCACAATCTAATCAGGTCAGGAACTCACCCACCCGCTTCTTGCCACCAAAGTTACACCATCGTCGCCCTTACGGAAACTCCAGATAAATTATATTACAACGATCTGGGTTAACATTTTTATAACGGAAAGACGGCGAACGCTGCTTAATTTCATAGTCCAGTTCCGAATCCGTTCGAGGGACAAAAATAACTGACTAATCATCCTCAACCCTATCACATGATCTGAACATTATGCAATGACATTTTGTATGTTTTTCTTCCATTTTCTCAAAATCCATGATTTGTACAGGGCATGTGCATGGTATCGCTATTTAATTGATCAAATGAGTAGAATATCAAGAGGAGACCCTAATTATTTTTGCTCAAGTAGGGCGGATTATTTCGTGTGGGACACTTATCTTCACATATTTTGTGTTCAGCCTGGGCAAAAAGAGATTCCTCAGATTTTTGGAATCAGGATCTCCTGAGGATGGCGGCCTCAATTTCAAACAAATCATGGTTTGAATATAAATAATCCCTGTCCATATACTAACCAAAAGAAGATAAGCTCACATTGAGGCCCTTTGTAAAATCACAACTTTGTTAAAAAATTCGGATCAAGAATTTTGGTTAAACACAGATCCTAGGGCACTGCGTATACTATAAAAATACTGCACCAAAACAAAAAAATCTATCAATTAAAAAAACAAAAAAACCGAAAATTTTAAAATATGACCAAAATATTAATTTCAAAATCTCCGAGTTGGCATTTTAATTAATTATATTCACGGCTGGAAAAAAATATTTTTTTACCGGGCAAGGAAGGCAAGATTTCCCGCGACTTATACGGCTGTTTTGCAGCAATCGCGGATTATGTTAGAGGCAACAGGGGGGGGGGGGTGGGGGGTCTGGGGGGAGCTCCCCCCTCAGAAGCTGAAGCTTTTTGAAAAATCGAAGTTATATGTGCAATTATGAAGCTATCGGTGCGCATTTTAACCCTTTTAAAGCGATATGGTAAGCTCAGAATCGTTTTTATGATCGTGCACAAATGACACTAATTTTACACATACCAGCAATAAATACAACGGGAGAAGAGAAGCAAGATTACTTAACAAATAATATCAAGTCGACTGTTTGCTGATGTGAATTGGCTTGAAAATATTTGTTTTCAAGCAACCGTTTCCACATGTTATTTTCACACGAGTGATGGAAGACGAGCGGTGTGTAAGGACAGCACCATCACCATTTGTATGCAGTTATGTCATATTTTGCTAGATTCAGCCCAAACGTGGGGAATATAAGTATTTTTAATCATTTATAATTTTATATAAAATTACAGATTCAATCAAAATAGTATGTAATCTTAAAAAAGACACTATTGTTAAATTCTTTCGATTAAAAATTATTTTCAACGAAACCATTTCCTAAATAAATACACAGATCGAAACGGTTGAGACTGGAGAGACGCTGATATACTAAAGTTGATACACAAGTGCGCTGATGACATTGAGAGACATTTGCTACAGTGATGAGGGTCGGCTTTCTTGCGCTAGATTTTGTGGTGATTTTATCCCGAGACGTAGCTATTTTCGTCTCAGATTTTATCAAGAAATAAACACTGGTACTCAAGACTCATTTTCCTACTTTTATTATTCAATTAATGGTTTATTTTACTCTTGTTTCCCTTGATTATTTTACTATGTTTTCCTTGTTTATATCACAATTTTTCGTTGATTATTTCCTTATTTTTTTTCTCTTATTTTCTTTTGCGTCACTAAAATTTCCCGCGAGTCGGCAGGATTTCCCGGCAATGAGCTTCCCGTCTTGCCGGTTTTTTCCCGCCGTGATTATATTGAACACGTAAAGGTGGGGGACCTGATCATGGTCCGACTTTTCATATGATGCTTTCTGCCTCACATGGAAGCATATCACCAAACCACAACTATTGTGCAATGGCTATAAGCATTTGTGGACAAGGCATGTGCCTGGTTTTTAAAAGCAGGGAGTTGAGGGATATGGTTTTATTTAAAAAAATGAAAATTCTTGACAATGATAATTTCACTCAAAGATCTATATGGTGTTTGCTTTCACTAAAATATTGCAAGATTATAATAATATCGTCCTCTTAGAGTCAGAACTGTCTCTATCTATTTGGGAATTTTTCGACCATCCATGGGATCAAGGAGTGTGGGGCCATATATCAACTTTGAAAAAGTATAAGTAACATGAACCTGGAATATTATACTTATTCCAGATTTTCAAATACTCCTTATACTCGATTTTCGTATTTTTTTAGCTATAATCAAACTTTAAACTCGTCTATCACAAAATGCCATTTTTGGACATAATCAGATCTGGCTCTAAGGGGACGATATTATCAGTCGCATCACAGTCACATATTCAGTATGTTAACATTTTTTAAAAATTTGGCATATCAATTTGTTTTATAGCAGTACTGCTCTATAAATTGACGAAATATTATACCTCAAACTTGACTTATCAGTGAGATATTAATTAACATAACTATGACATTTTGCAAAACACTGAAATGCCCATTTCACATAGCAACATATTTGTCGAAAATCTAAACTCCGCAAGCCAACGACTTTAGCGCCTTGGATTGAAACCTTCGTTTGCAAGAGGGTTCCAATATTTAAATTAAAGAATGATGTAATATGCATTATTTTCAACAAATAAATTATGCCAATAAAAAGCAAAAAAATAATTCGAATGAGAATAAAAGATGAGATTTTTTTGTTTTGGCAATTTTAAATGGTCTCATAATGGATCGCATCCAATATTTCAATTATGGTTATTTCAACCACTGGAAATATTGGATTGGGGGGGTCAATACAGCAAAATTTTGATGGAATACAGGGGCGGATCCAGGATTTGAAAAACGTCAATATTACCGGGGGCTGAAAGGCTTTAACTTGTCAAAAATGGGCTGATTTTGCAAGAATTTGCAGAATTACCGGGAGGCGCGAGCCCCCTCCCTGGATCCGTGCCTAGAATATTAGTCAAATTTCCTCAAAAATTGTTGGAAAATTAGTAAAATTTCCTCAAACTGAAATCAAATTTTTAGGAAAAATGGCTAATTTGTGTTAAGTTTCACACAAAATCATCTCTGGTATAGCTGTGGGTTTCTTTTCTGGGAAAAATTGTTATAGATATGGGTCCTCCAAACCAAACCAAACATGTCTGCTCTTGCATTAGTGGTTCTTGAGAGTTTTTTCAAAATTTTTGAAAGACATGAAATGAATCACAATACATTCCAAATTCTGCTTACCATGGGGAAAGGTATTAAGATGCATATACACACATACACACTTTGGAACAAATAATTCACATGCAGTGGCGTAGCCAGAGGGGGGGCACGTCCCCCCACCGTGATGTTCTGTCAGTACATAAAAGTCCGTCGGTACATTTGTCTAAATAGCTGTGGTTCTGAGGGTGTGGCGCATGAATATGAAATAGAGCTTCATAGTAATTTGTTAATAACAACTGGTCAATATTACTACTACTGTCTTGGCATTGACGGTGATGTTATGTTCCCCCCCTTCAGATTTTGGAGGCGACGGTAAAAAAAAATTGGGGAAACCGTCGAGCACAGAGAGCCGAACAAAACTTGTCAGTACAATACACATATCGATACATTCACAAATCTGTGCCCCCTTGTCAACAAAATCCTGGCTATGCCACTGGTCACATGCAGGCATAATCTTATGTCAACTCTTACATATACCAATTATATGTTTCTAATAAAGTTTGTGAATTATTACAATTAATGATATCCTAACTATCTTCAATACAGCTCACTAAAGCAACAATGTTTACAGGTAAACACTTTACTGAGACAAGTCTTACTTTGGCATTAGTACATGGTATCCAGGCATAGGCATAAATCCCAGGGGATGGGAGATATAACGATAGTTTAAAAATTGGTAAATTATTGTGCGCTTTGCGCGGATTTTCTTCTTATTACATTTAAGGCTTTTAGCTTCTAAATGTGCTACTAATGGATCTTTTCAGCAAACCCTGTTTCATTCATAAATTTTCATCAACCCCATCCCCCCCCCATGTCAAAAAGAAATGTATACACCACCATGCAGTGTGAAGGCCAAGAAATCAAACATTTAGACATTCTCATTGTTTTAAAAAGTAAATCTGAAATCTTAATGAAAAATCCTAAATGTTTTATATGTCACCAAGCAGTATGTTCTTATTGCAAAACTGTTGGATCTGAAGTATGAACATCTATGTAAGAGTCATTTCTTAATATTAATATAAATAATGGACGAGGATGAGGTCATAAATGGGCCATTGGTAACCGACCTGTATCAAAGCGGCCAAATTGGTTATGTGGCTTGCTGTCTGTACTACTGTAATCTATTTAAATTTGTTTGTGCAAGTTACCATATTGAACGAGGCTTGGCCACCATCGTCTGAGGGTATCAAATTCTACTTAAAGTGCATCCTTAATTTGCAAACCAGACATTAACATTACATAGACATCAAGGAGGACTAAAATGACTAAATTCTGTAACAAAACACTTAATTTACACCTCCAGTTTGGAGAAATCCCTCGAGGCCTGATATGCCACTTTCTATAAAGCATTGACGGTGAAGTCCTTGAGTGCCAATGTGAGGACATTTTGCCATAAAATACCATCTTTGCTTCTACAGCTGGAAAGAGTCCATTATAGACCTATTCTCAAGGCAGGGTTCACCTAAGGGCTTACAAAGTATTGTGGGAAGAGAATTATAATGACATAAGGCTGCTTTTGTTTCTAATGCTCATTTCCCCTACATAAATCTAGTGGCCCCTAATATGCCTCATGTAATTGCAAGGTCTGGATACACACTCCAATCTAAATGACCATAAAGGATTGAACAAACTATCTGATACTAAGAATCTTTGATTTTAAAGCCAGAAATTAAATACTTCCCATATAATGATGCACAGTATTAATGTAGTATAAGAGCTTTTGAAAATTATTTTAGTAGGTATCCCTTGGAGAAATCAAAAGGAGAATGTGTCGTGAATCCTTGAACGTATTAATTGTAAATCACCTTTTCACACATTAAAGGTGCAACAGAGATTTCACATATCATGTGACCTAAAAAAATTGTACTGATTTGTGCTCTGATGCAAAGCTTTCCATAAAAAATATCCCCACCTGAAAGGATTAAGCTGAGAAATGTTTCGTTGGTACAAAAATTGTAAAATTTCTAATTTCGTATAGCAGCAAATACGAAATTCAGCTTATGGTTTACATTGAAATATAAGCAAATCAAAATCACCTTTTTTCACTCTTTTAAGACATTTCTGTAGCCAAATACAAGGTAAGAATATATTGAGTGACTAATCTATGAAATTACTATTATGACACAAAAATCTCTTGTTGCACCTTTAAGTGAGATGCAAGAAAAGTTCTTTGAACAAGCAATCTGCAGATTACTAGTGTCATCCGACACATACTATCACTTGACCCAAGATGACCATTGACCTTGAAATGTGCCATTTGACCTTGAAATGTGACCTACAATCTCTTTTAAAGCCTCCCATATTTTAGCCATGACCCAAGTCATGTTGCAATAATATTGAATTTAAAGTCTCAGATTTTAAAAACTTTCACCTAACTTTATCCAGAGAGAGAGGCAGGTGGATAGAATAAGTGAGTGGTTAGTGCCTCTGTGCACATTCGTTCAGGCAACACAAGAATGTACGCAGCCTACTGGAAAAAAAATCTCCCTTTTTTTCTCTGATTCTAGTGTTACTTTTAATCCTAACATTTCAAACACTGGCTTGTTTTTCACTTTATATTCATCACAAATATATTGTATATAGGCCCTATATACTTGATACTTAAAAAAATATCGTTAATAAAAAACTTAGTACACCTATTAAAAATGACTCATTTGTCATTCATGCTACTTGGCAAACTGGTAATTGCTAGGGTATGTGCTACACAAATCGAATCTGTGTCATTGGGATAACCCACTGACACAGATGAAAGGTAATTGCATTGCGTTTCAGCGTGTTACACACAAAATTACATACCTGATTTTACCTGGTTGATGGACTTGTTTCCCTTCTTCAAAATAGTGTCATTATTACAAAATCATGTAGACACAATTGTTAACTTCCAAAACGTCACGAAGATTTCAAAAATATAAAGCTTGTATTTGAAAAAAAGAAAGAAAACTGGATCGTTTCAAATGACCCGAGGTCATTTTAACATTCCCATTCCCTGCTATTGTGATATCATTGCATGTCTTAAACTTCATCAAATTGATGAAATATGTAAGTGTTACCATCAGAAAAGGCACGTGAAATTTGCAAATGGTTAATATGCCATTCATATTTTATTAATTTCAATTTAAAAATGATTGTTAATAACAGATAAGAATTATTTTCTAATCTGTGTAGAGTTTGATTAAAGGTGCAACGAGAGATTTCACATATCAGGTGTCCCTATAAAAAAATCGAAAGTACTGATTTTTGCCCTGATGTAAAGCTTTCCATCAAAAATATCCCCATCTAAAACTTTAAGGATTAAGCTGAGAAATGTTTTTCGGTACAAAAATTGTGAAATTTCTAATTTTGTATAGGAGCAAATACAAAATTCATCCTATGTTTTATATTGAAATATAAGCAAATCAAAATCACCTTTTTTTTCTCTCTTTTAAGACATTTCTGTAGCCAAATACTAGGTAACAAATCTATTGAGTGTCTAATCTATATGAAATTACTATTATGACACAAAAATCTCTTGTTGCACCTTTAAGTGAGATGCAAGAAAAGTTCTTTGAACAAGCAATCTGCAGATTACTAGTGTCATCCGACACATACTATCACTTGACCCAAGATGACCATTTGACCTTGAAATGTGCCATTTGACCTTGAAATGTGCCATTTGACCTTGAAATGTGCCATTTGACCTTGAAATGTGCCATTTGACCTTGAAATGTGACCTACAATCTCTTTTAAAGCCTCCCATATTTTAGCCATGACCCAAGTCATGTTGCAATAATATTGAATTTAAAGTCTCAGATTTTAAAAACTTTCACCTAACTTTATCCAGAGAGAGAGGCAGGTGGATAGAATAAGTGAGTGGTTAGTGCCTCTGTGCACATTCGTTCAGGCAACACAAGAATGTACGCAGCCTACTGGAAAAAAAATCTCCCTTTTTTTCTCTGATTCTAGTGTTACTTTTAATCCTAACATTTCAAACACTGGCTTGTTTTTCACTTTATATTCATCACAAATATATTGTATATAGGCCCTATATACTTGATACTTAAAAAAATATCGTTAATAAAAAACTTAGTACACCTATTAAAAATGACTCATTTGTCATTCATGCTACTTGGCAAACTGGTAATTGCTAGGGTATGTGCTACACAAATCGAATCTGTGTCATTGGGATAACCCACTGACACAGATGAAAGGTAATTGCATTGCGTTTCAGCGTGTTACACACAAAATTACATACCTGATTTTACCTGGTTGATGGACTTGTTTCCCTTCTTCAAAATAGTGTCATTATTACAAAATCATGTAGACACAATTGTTAACTTCCAAAACGTCACGAAGATTTCAAAAATATAAAGCTTGTATTTGAAAAAAAGAAAGAAAACTGGATCGTTTCAAATGACCCGAGGTCATTTTAACATTCCCATTCCCTGCTATTGTGATATCATTGCATGTCTTAAACTTCATCAAATTGATGAAATATGTAAGTGTTACCATCAGAAAAGGCACGTGAAATTTGCAAATGGTTAATATGCCATTCATATTTTATTAATTTCAATTTAAAAATTATGTAAATTAAAATTAATCATAGAGTTTTTTTTTACTTTTTTTAAAAAAAAAGGTTTGATTAAAGGTGCAAACGGGCAAGAGACTTTCACATACATCAGGAACTATGGGGACACGGCTATAAAAAAAACGAAATTACTGACAGTGATTTTGCCCTACACATCGGTGAAAAGTCAGACACAATGAGCGGGTTCCATCAAAAATATCCCCATCTACTAAAAACTTGTAAGGATTAACTGAGAAAAGTTTTCGGTACAAAAATTGTGAAATTTCTAATTTTGTATAGGAGCAAATACAAAATTCATCCTATGTTTTATATTGAAATATAAGCAAATCAAAATCACCTTTTTTTTCTCTCTTTTAAGACATTTCTGTAGCCAAATACTAGGTAACAAATCTATTGAGTGTCTAATCTATATGAAATTACTATTATGACACTATATTTGGGTGCCTCCAAAATCTCTTGTTGCACCTTTAAGCAGCCATTGCGTTATAGTCATCGATTTACATGAGGTTCACTGGTCTCCGCGAGTATCCCGAGATACCCTGGAATTATCCTTGCCAAACCTGTAATGTGCGAAGTGCTATCCGTATGTTGGTAACGGAACATGGTGAATTTCGGGATATGTGCAATGACGAAAACTGGATTAGTCTCCCTTGTGTAAAAAGTAGTTTGACATGACCTTATACGTTACTTGATGTTATTTATACACATGAATTTTGGACTACATTACCGGGTGTGCGTAATATTATCGGAAACTTCATGGAAAATTTGCAGTTTTGGTGGATTTAAATCTAAAGTGGTATATTGTATAATTAGTTTCATGAACATGTTAACCATGCATTTGGGGCATAATTCGAATGAATAACTCATTTTGAAAGGGTTTTTAGAGCACGAAAAATTTTGTAAATAAGGAAAAGTAAACACGATGAAACGCAATGCAATTACCTTCGTCTGTGGCAGAGGGTTTATCCCTCTACCACAGATTCGATCTGTGTAGGTATGTGCTTGGTTGCTAGGAGATGTGTTTAGTTGCTAGATGTGCTTTGTTGCTAGTAGATGTGCTTTGTTGCTAGGTGATGTGCTTGGTTGCTATGAGATGTGCTTGGTTGCTAGGAGATGTGTTTGGTTGCTAGGAGATGTGCTTGGTTGCTGGGAGATGTGCTTGGTTACTAGGAGATGTGCTTGGTAGTTGCAAGGCAGTGCATATACAGTGTGTGGATGCTTGGAGACCTACAGCTGCTAGGTTAGCCTTTCTACAAGCGTTGAAATTAGCCGCTGTAAATTCAGGAATGCTTGCTCTTCAGGGCCTTTATGAATCTCCATGATTTGCTCCACAGTCAGGGTCTCGCCTGCGTCGCTGTCCATGATGCACAGGTTAGAGATGAATGATACACCGAATAGTCGTATCCCACAATGCCTTGCTGCAACCACTTCATGGCAAGTACTCATTCCTAAAATGCAATGGCAGAAATATTAGTACAGAGTAATTGCAACGATACAATAAAAATGAGTAACATGTCGGTAGTATTCAATTTTTAATTTTAAGCTACTTCACGTTCAAAATGCTAGATTTTGAGTCAAGCCTTATTATTTTGGGACATCTGGTTCCATAGATATGATAAAATACCTTGACTTTCCTGAACAATAAAACATAAGAATTTAACACATTTAGTCTCCTTTTTTTTACTTTTACACCAATGCAAAAACAAAAGGATTTTATTACAATGTCAATACACTCCATAATTCTATGTATGCTATTAGTTTACCCAATTTCAGCTACTTTTTTCCCAATAAAACACTTTTCGTTAATGAACCTTGCCCATTAATGACCGTGGTAATGGAAGGGCATCCCTAGTGTCAAATGCCTTCACCCAGACAGTTTTCCAAACTGACTTGCGGTGGCTTTCTGCTCATTTTGTCTTCATAAGTCATTCATCTGCTTAAATAGCCTGGCTGTTTGGCAGGTTATTGGTTTATTTTTGTTGTTTTGTTTTTGCCATCCCTAGATGGAACACTTACCATGGAATTAAACCATGGCAGACAAAAAGAAATATAACGGTATGATGCTAAATTGCACCAAAACATCTTGTATAGTATACTCTCTGAGTGTGTCTACCCATGTGCATGTGTATGTTTGTGTATTACCTGTACAGAGTGTCCCAAAAAAGTGGTGCAAGTAGATAAACTGATTTCTCAAAAACTGCTATAGCTGTGAATTTCATTTTCACGGAGGATATTAATTATTCTCTTTTGTATAAATTGTGAAAATCCCATGACAATCCGCCCACGCAAGCCAGAGATATGACAGATTATTAAAGGCAATCTGTTTTTCAGCCATTCCAATGGGATTTACACAGTTAACATCGTTTGCCTGTTCTGTTGTCGGGTGAGCGATTTAAACTTTAAAGAAGCTAAGAGGATCACACCTGTCATTTATTAATTTTGCTACTTTAACAAATGACTTATGAACTAAAAGTTCATAAACATCCATTGCTTCCTTAAAATATGTTCAATATACATGCACTACCCCGACCATGAATATTCATCAGGTAACCCCTTTAGAATGAGTATTTTCAAGCTGTCAGCTTAAAAGTTATTATTATTCTAAAATATTATGCAAGATATTTGTTCAGATACAGCACTGTATTAATTTAGTAGCATATCACCTTCAGGTTCTGAGGTTATCATTTAGTCAATGCACAGGATTGATCCATGAATCTATCTGATGTACCGAAAATCACTAACTGAACTGGTAATCCATGGAATGGAAGAAAAACAGATAGTTTTTAATAATCGTTTATATTTCTGGTTTCCGTGGGCGGATTGTCATAAGATTTTTACAATTTATACAAAAGAGTATAATTAAAATCCTAAATGAAAATTAAGTTCACAGCTTCAGCAGTTTTTGAGAAATCAGAGTTTATCTGCTTGCACCACTTTTTTTTGGACACCCTGTATGTCTCTTTTACCTCATCTTGTCTGCAGAATTCATCCACCAATTTTAGGTTATGTTTTTAGGGTTAGGGTTATTAGTAGTTAGGTTTAACTCAGTTAGGGTGGGGTTAGAGTCTCAAGTTAATGTTGATATTGGGGTTAAGAATTAAAACTTCAAAATTTGCTGCAAACCATGAAATGGATAAAACATACACATTTGGGAGTTATGATTAGTTCACAATGACTACATGGTTATTCAATTAACCCCAATCAAATACTTCTCAAACACATAGGTTTTTTAGGTCCATGGTTTTATAATTTCTTACAAATTAAGGCAAAATAAAAATAGCATACGGGACTTATAGTTTATGTGGGAGTTTTTAAGGATGTCAAATCATTTGCAAAAGCAGTTGAAATTTCCTTGAACTTGTATATTTACAACTGCCATAAGCTATGTTCAGATGGGTCCAGATAGACAAGAATGGATATTTGTTGCAGAACCAAGTAGTTAAAATTTCAAAAACAGATATAAATATTGTATATGTAAATATACCGTTCTGATGCTATCTGCTAGGAAAGCGATGGACACCTTTCGGACATAACACCTATAGATGATTATCACTTACCTTCTACCAACCATGGCTTGTTAGCTGCAATTATAGTATGATTTTTTATTCCTGTCAGTTCATTAAAAGTTTTTGGGGCATTTCAACGATTCCATTCATTCTGAGAGGTTGTATACTTTCCCAATCAATATAATAGAAATTGATGTCACGAAACCGGATCAGATTAAGGCCATATTTAAAAAATGTACCTTTTCTCACGAAGAAAATTTTACAAGGCACATGCATTGATAAATGCATTCCAAACAGCAAACTTGAACAAACTCTGAAGCATTCAACATACGAAAATGAAATGAATAAATAATTATTATTAGAACCAAAGTTCTTTTACGTCAGTAAGGAATATTAGAAAATCTGATACTTATACATACATTTATTTTTTTGCACATGTACCAGAAATAACATTTGACAGCTTGGTCCAATCATTTACTCCAAGTACTTTGGAGTTTTGATCACTCATATATATAACAAACTACAATATTTATGTGATCTAATCCTCTTCTTCACCCAGCCTCAATGTTCATGACACTTTATCCATTCTTTGATTGACTCAAACAAAGATGGAGAAAGCGTGTCCTCAGACCTTACGAACACAATCGGATTCAATTGAATCTTGTATGAAGCCTTTCTTTAGTATCTTTTATTTTATAAAGTTCATGTAAAATGGGGTTAAATCCATCTTATTCTGTTGAACAAAGTTGAGCATTTCAGCTGTTAATGCAGCTTTTTAGTTTTTGATCTCAACACATCCCTTCCAAATGAATTTGTACCATCGACAATGTGCGTTTATTGGCAGGAATAAAAAATCAGACTATAGCTGTGCTGGTGCGTATGAAGGTTGTCGGTTCAAGTCTGGCCAAGCGCAATTTTTTTTTTCAACACTTGCGTGTGCTGATATACTTGTGAAAATTTGGCAAGTGTTCATTTGATTGGAGCATTTGGAAAATTTGACTTAGTATGATCTTTGACCTTACATGTCAAATTTGAATTTGTATGACCTTTGACCTTATATACAAAGGCCTGTGTGAATTACTAGAGTTGGAAAAGTTAAGGAAATATTTCTGCAGAATGAAGAAAACAGGCTCAAC
Organism: Ophioderma brevispina; assembly: GCA_023653785.1. Lineage (NCBI taxonomy): Eukaryota > Metazoa > Echinodermata > Ophiuroidea > Amphilepidida > Ophiodermatidae > Ophioderma > Ophioderma brevispina. The sequence goes on from JAMKCH010063776.1 coordinate 74,142, forward strand.
ATCTTACAGCATAATGGAACATGCTTTCCCCTTTCCCTCTCTCAGTCCCCCTTCTCCACCCCTCCCTTTCTTAGGTAACAGATTCAAAGAAATTTCCAAGTGGGTTTACAGTACCAAAAGGTCCAAAACAGTTTGGAATGGCATATTTTAATGAACTTCAGTATTGATCATATCTGTCCTTCCTAATGCGATCTCGCCGACCTTTCTGCCGACACGCCACTAAACTCTCCAGTTCTCCATTCAACATCTTACAGACTTGGAATACTGCCTGGCTTGATACTCCAAGACCAGATCAACTCTCTATTACACCTAAGACAGAACTACCACCTGGCAGCAATCTCCACCCAAGGAATGGGTCACCTTAAACCGGATTCGCACAGGAATCTGTCGCTTCAATAGCAATATGCACCGATCGCGATGGGGGCTGCGGCCATCGCCAGCCTGCCAATGTGGTTCTCCGTCACAGACTGCGGATCACATTCTCAATGAGTGCCCTACCTTTCGTCCACCGGTGGACATAGATTTCTCAAACCCCAACCAATCAACAGTGAGTTGGCTCCAACTCTTACAACATGTTTAGCTGCTGCCTCATACGCAAGAAGAAGAAAACATTCCAAAGAAAATGATTACCATTACAGATCAGGCATTAACTCCATTTTACTACTCACCATTGAACATTGTACACTACTCATGCAGGGAATACAAGGGTTAATTACATGCTGCATGCAGGATAGGCATAAAACCCATATGTAACTTCTCCTGATTCTAGAAAATACAACACTAAATGTTTGGAATAACATAAAAAATTGTATAAAAAGAGATCCAAAGTGGTAATGATACTGGATCCTAATCCTGTAGCGATTCCTACCATGTGATGCAACTTAATATTTCGAGTGATGTTTAGTTTTTCTGAAATACAGCCAATAATTTTGCATTTTTACTTGTGAGGGAGATTGACCGATCTATCAGACTGTACACGAGTCTAAGAATCTAGCCATGATTTCATTTGGTAATTATTTTATGTCAAATGTCTCAGCTGAAATGTTATAAAAAATATTTTAACCAAGTTAGGCCCTATATTCTGTCCAGCTAAATATGAAGTAATGATGTGGGCGTACATATTGTACCCACTTTCAGGACACGCGTAGTCGAAGCACAAACACACTTCAACCGAAAGGCAGCACTCAATATTTGTGCGTGTCGCCACTTCATACTTCATACAAGACCAAGTATAGTCTTCTAAACAATATGTGGCTCATTGTATTAATTGCATAAAAGACACTGAAAATGTCCACTTTTTGCTATATTCCAACAAAATTGTCATCACTTAAAACTTTATTATCATCCCACTACATGAGAAGGTAGTGTAGTAGTTAAGTTGCCAATGAGAAACATGCAAATGAGGCACTTAATATGCAGATGGGACTTACATGTACTACAGGACCAGAGCTAAAGGACTAGGATCCAGAAATGTTCCTCTTTCTGTATCTCTTAACAAAAATTTATTCCAAAAATTTAGCATACTCTTTTTGGGGGAATCAGGAGTACATGCATTTTCCTACCTACTCTGTGCAAGACACTAAGGCTGGTCTTCTCAAAGAGAGCCTAACTTTAGTTAGACTTCCTAATTGTTTGACTGTTCTTGTCCTTCCCAACTCAATCAGTAGCACAGCCACTAATAATACATTACATTAGGTCAGTAAACAGATACAACACACTATTCAAGACTATAGCATGCACAGGCAAAACTAAATTTGAGTTTTATTGCAGATTTTTTTTTTTTTTGAGAAACACAAAATTATTTCTTGCATATGTAAAAGACACAAGCTGTAGGCCTAATTTGATCTCACAAATATTAGTAGAGTGAGCTAGAGGCCGATAGCTACAAAGATTGTGAATAATAAGTCTTCGAAGGCAAATCAGCCTATTAATTATGGTGATATGAAATGCATTTTTTATCTTCATTAGTAAAGACCTAAACCCGACTAGTTTAATGATTTTTTTTCAGCCATGGAATGTGCAAGATCTATGGCTAAATATGGTACAAAAATGGTCACAAAATTAATGCTTTGGTGAACAGATCGCGGATAATGCAAACAGGCTCCATAATAGTACCTTGCGTTTAGATTTTAAGTTATTTTTGATCATTTGGGCCCACTAGTGTCTGCAGGCAGGCATTCCGTGATTTACCCGCCTCCAAAACCTCTTCGTGATTTGGTATCCCATTGCACTAGTTCATACCCCAGAATGAAAGATTTGAGACCAAGGTAAGCCCAAAGCAATCGCATCCCACCAATGCCTCGCATGTCACCTCCGGGCATGTGCTCATACCTGATTGAGTAATAAATACATGGTGTGCAAAGAATGTGTGTTAGTAAACCAGGGTTGACAGTTAGAAAAATGAAATTAACCCTGAGATTAATGAAAGGATAGGTAGTTCCCCAAAGACCACATTTGAAGCTATGTCCTTGACAAATTAATTACCCACAATACATCCGTATTTCATCAAATCATGCCTTATTATTTGACTTTAAAGGGATTAGCAGCGAGTGACTAATCCGAAAACACGAAAAAATCATCAAAATTATCATATTTTATATTTCTGTTAATGGCATGATATGAAGAACATAACCTGCAAGGGTTGGCTGATGATCTGTAATGTCATCGGGTATAAAAAGTCCGACTTGAGATCAAAAAAAGCCTGCCCGGTGCATATCACAGATTTTCATTGATAATTGTGGCACCATGTCCAATACAGTTTGACCTCAAACATTATTGAATCTGTGGGTTCTGGACTGGTGTACAAACAATAAGTGTTAGTGCGATTTTGAGACACCGTAGCTGTATGTCTATTTGTGGGAGACGGTATGAAAAAAATTTCCTCAAATACTTAATTTTTTCACTATTTGGTGGCTTATTTCTACATTAAAGCAGTTATATGAAATTGTGCACAGAGCCCTGATTTACAAGTTACGCAAAAAAACGGCATTTCACATTTTTTTGATTCTCTCGCTGCTAATCGGCCTAATCCCTGAAACAGAAAAATACATGCCAGCTTGAATTACTAAAAGGTGTTATAGTTGAAACATATCACTTGAAATTTTCGGAGCCATCTTGTTATGAATTTGGAACACAATTATATTCTGCCATTCTGACAGTCTCACAAGGCATTATGGGAAAATTCACTTTACACCATATATGTGTTCTTAAATTATCATCATATTAGGTTTTTAAAATTTTGAAACAGATAGCAAATTCAATTTTGAAACACATGTGTGATAATATTAACAAAATTGCCATGACCAACAATTTCAAACAAAATCCAAAAGGTGTTAAGGACAAATCATTTGTGTGCATTGTAGGTAATTAAGTGACAGAATATCGTTACAATGAACAAAATTCAGAATTGGGTTTCCAATCCATTTATATAATGCCACAGACAAAAAAACAATAGAAAATATAGAAAGTTAAACGAGTGAACCGATATGCAAGTCTAGGGTAGGGGTAGCCTAATACTGAGTTAATATATAAAGCGATGTGGCTTACACTAGCCTTATACAAGGCTTTTCACAAAAACATATATAGAGGCTTGCACCGGGGAGGGTACTCAAGCATCTTTTGGGTAGGAGTGTACCACCAAGATTTTCAAACGGGGATGTGGAACTGATTTGGGTATGTAAAAAGTTTGGTCTATGAAAATGACTTTGGGTCAGAAACAAGGATTTTGGAGCTTGATTTTCATCACACTATGAGATATTTGAAGGGAAATTGGGGCAAAAATGGAGTCTTACATAAAAGGTATGGTCTCTGGAACTTATATATAAGCTTAAAATGGGGATCTGTGAAACTGGAAATCGACCTGAAAAAGATGGACTGGCTCACATTAAATCACCCAAATTGGTTTGTGATTTACTGTGATTTATTGCTATAATCTATTTTGATTCATTTGAGTGTGTTGCTATTGAATGAGGGCTTTCCCGGGGCTTGTCTGCCACCACCTGACAAAACACTTAACTCAGCCAAAAAAAAAAAAAACATTTTAACCAACCCATTGATTTCTGTGGGTGAAGCAACAACAGACTGACAAATGAACAGACAAACAAAATAACTCACCATTGCATACAACAGATACATTATAAGAGGCAAGAAAGAGCAAAAACATGGCACAGAAATAGATGCATGTATGTTGTGTACCATGCAAGTATCTATATGCCAAACCACCACCTCTAAGATGGACTCAGTGTTAGGGTTCTGGTTAGGACTAGGGTTCAGGTTTGGGTTAGGGTTATTGTTAGGATTAACGTTTCAATTTTGGTTGCCTCAGGGTTAGAGTTGTCTACCCTAATCCCCTGAGTGAGAACTGCCCATTGGCTGCAAAGAAAACTTTATGAGTCATTGAGCTAATCATATGGTAAGAATGGTTGTAGGTCTGAAGAGGATTAGTGCAAAATATTCTTTAAAAAAAAAATAGTTTAATTGGTTACTGATATGACTATAACATGTAAGTACACACATCTCATGACACACAGTACCGGTCTTAGACAGGTACCACATGTCTGATGATACAGGGGGGTATGACATGCCAACCTAACAGCAACAGCAAATTCAAAACGGCATCAACTTCCGGGTGCTAGTCTGTTTCCAAGACTTAACGGTAGGAGGGAGCTCTTACGCACATCGAACGGTTACACACAGACTTGACTAAAGACTAGGCCTGGTCACGAATATTTAAATCTAAATGACCGTTATTGTAAATTACACTATTTTGCAGCGGGGTTAATCCACTAACCCCTACGGATTTTGAAGTCAATATTTTTTTCTTAATTTCTCATGATATTACTAAGATCTTTTGAACAAAGGTTTAAGAGATGATTTTTTAATGTCACTGGAACCAAGACTGCCATAGTAAATGCACGTAGCAGTTCCACAAATTACCGTTTGGAAATCCCCAATGCCCAATCGAGCAGATCGTGTCCTACCCCCCCCCCCTGTGATGATACAAATACCTGTATCATATCAGTACTATGTCTGATGACACATAGCCTTGTTCAAGACTGTCTGCTAAGACTTGCTAATTCTTTTTATTGATATTTATTCTCAATTATTTTGAACATTGTGTTTGCAGGTTTGAAATTAGTGCTTTAGTATTGAAGGGGCTAGCCTGTCTAAAGAGATTCAATAAAAAAAATAATAAATTGGTATACTCCTTTGTGGTCTGTTGTGCACACTGGATCTAGGAGCCTGCTAGTCTGGGTATAAAACCACAAATATCTATTGTGGTCAGGTGCAGTAACTATGCTACTCAGGGCGACAGCCTTGTTCTAATTGGTTTGTGGTTTTAATCTTCCCTGTATAAAACTCATATTTTTTTGCAAATGCAGAAAAAACCTTACAGATAGAACAAGGCGCTCTGCCTGAGTGGAATTTATTGAACTTGCTATTGGAAGGCTCCAAGCATGGAACATAGGCCAGTTGGAATTAGAGGCATCAAATTAGGTGCTTGATAAAATGAATTTTTGCCATGGTATTGCTAGTTCTTTAGGGAGGAGGAAAATGCTCCACTCCTCGCATGATTTCTGCCTAATATGATCTGTGACATTATTTGTATCAGACGTGTGAACCAGTGAATAAAGTTGGTAGAGCGCCTTGAACAAGGCTAGACGATACACAGTACCTGTGTAAGATATATGTGCCTGAAGGCATATACGTTTCATTTCTGAAACTCAACATTTGCAAATGATTCTAATGATTCCCTGTGGCAACCAGAAAGTAAGTGTTGAGACACTTTTTGGCAGTAATTAACGAGACATGAGAACATTTCCAGAAAGAAGCGCCTCCAATTTTTTTTTTGAACCCAAGCTTTTTGCATATTTGGAATGCTTACCAATGTATTAGATCACACCTGAAATGAATACAGTAATACACAGTCATTATGTAATAAGATCATTAAGATGATGATTTTGCATTTTCTGTTGTACATGACCGAAAATCAGAGCATGCTTTTGGATAGGGAATATTACAAGAGCAGGCAAGTTCAAAACGTAGGCTTTGGGTTTTCTTTTGTTCTTGTTTGACCAATAAACGTTTAAAATGGTCTTGTTCCACTGATCAAGTACCCAATTGAAAGGAAATTCTTATCTTCAAAAAATTTCCTCTTGTCCCTTTAAGCACAATATAAATCTGTAATTATTTTTATAAATAAATGCTTAAAGCAATAATAGCACATTTTTTTGAAGAGCACCCTCAATTTTTCAAAAAAAATTGAGATTTTTGCACTGTTGCATTGGTAACTGGCTAGAAAACTATACCTGTGAATGGTTAAGCTCGAAAATGTCTATGTATATCACAAACAAAGGAATTTTGTAATTAAAATAATTAATATCGGAGATCTCCGATAATAATTCAACACCTGCTGGAAACGGCCTTCCAATATGAAATAGCCGGGAAATAGCGTCATGTATGTTACGCTTATCCATTAGTTGTTTTATTGGTTCAGGCAAGTCAAGTTGAGGTCATTTTCTTGTGGTGGCACTATTTCATCATGGACGGACATAAAGTTAGCATTTCCAGCCCTGCCGTTAAGTACAATCTGGAATCCCAATTCTAATTACAAAATCCCTTATTTTATGATAAATACGCATTTTTTAGCATTCTCGTTCACAGGTATAGTTTCCTAGACAATTACCAACATAACTTTGCAAAAAATATAACATTTTGAAAATTGGGGGCACTCTTAAAAAAAATGTGCCGTTATTGTTTTAATCAGACTCATTTTCAAGGTATACTGATGAAACTGAATAGCCTGAGAGACTGGGTGTAAAATGCCCAGACAATATGGGATGATTCCCTGCTTCTCTTTCTTACCAACGGCATCAGCCCCTCCTGCTTGTAGGAACCTCAACTCTGCTGGAGTCTCAAATGATGGTCCACAGACCATGGCGTATATGCCTTCCCTGATGAAAGTCTCGTAGCCGAGTTCTTCTGCTATGCTGTGTGCTAATTTACGTAGTTTGATATCATAGGCATCCGACATATTAGGAAAGCGGGGTCCAAATCTATATGGGAAAAAGGTTAAATTCAAATTCAATTAGGTTTAATTTTCTCCCCTATTTTTTTTTCTTTCTCTGGTCCCTTAGTACACTTTATAGGCAAAACTGGAAAACACTCCACTTGACAAAAGAGGGAAGAAAAATAACAATCTCCTTTCTTTAACACATTCCCCAGACTTTGGGCTACTTCTAGCTCAATTCGCTTCAGCGGTTCCATTGTTTTAGCGCAGTGAAGTTGAACCATTACTCAAAGCTAGCGAGACATAGCAATTCTGACTGGAGTCTGCCCTAGATTTCTAGCCAGAGTGTTTCGCCTTGAAGCCATTTTCAATGAAACTGCTACCCGATATCAGCTTGTCTGCATACACATGTGTGCCAACGGGAGGTCAGTAATTGCCAATCTTTATCCCTGAAGTCCCTGGTGTATGAGGCCCATGAATTTGCCTAGCACAGGTCCAAGGAAAGGGTTAAGGTCCATTCATACTTCACTGCACTGCAAGAAAGTGGATGAAAACCATCTCATCTGATCTGTGACTCAACACAGCAGCAACACTGTTCAAATTGCATTGCACTGCTTGCTGTGAAATGCAGTGAAGTATTAATACACCTTTACATTGCAGTAATATTGTCCATACATATCTGCATATAATAAAGCAATTATATGAATTACAGATGACCATTCATATCTTTTTGCCAAATACCTCATATAAGCAATTAAACAGCTCTGGTAAATGGCAACCAAATTATGCAACATTTTGGACACAGCTGTTTAAAGTGAGATGAATTTACCAAAAAGAGATGGGAAGTATTAATTCTTTAATTTGTGAGTACGTGGACCATAATGATCACATATGCATGCTTTAGGCTTGTGGCCGTTGTGCGAGTTTTTCGCATCAGCAACACTGTGGTGTATAATTCAGAAAACCAACACAACATACACAGATAATTTTGTTGACAGGTGGACCCCAGGTGTAGCCATTTTTGTTTCTAATTTCTGATCAGCAAATATACTTGGAATAAAAATGTAGGTAATTTTGGAGACTCTTACATGGTTTAGAGGTCCAAAACCTCAATTCCATGACCAATCTTTGGCTAGTTAGGTTTGATGATTGATTTGGCTTCAATGGACCTATTAGAAAAAAATATATTTGGGTAAAAATGATATTGGATTTAGCTGCACAATCCATCCAACCAAAATAAAAACAAAGATTTTTGATAACTTTATGATTTTCTAATTTAGCAAATCACTGATAGTGCCTTTAATACAGTATGAAGTTACAGGCAGAGCCTCTATAGGCTGAAGGGGAGATAGCCCACATCAGTTATGAAGGCCGGGTTCAAATCCAGGACCTTCTGGTCATACGACAAACACTAACTGGCTATACCACCTCCTCAATGCACAGCTGTTTGATCCCAAACAAATTGTCTTATTTTTAGAGCAATTTTAAGCAATGGCGACACAACTTTGACAACTGATATAAGTAGGGACACATGCAAGAGCTATTACCTCTGAAAAAACCAGAACAATCCATTGCAGGGATCTTGCCATATAGGCCTACAAAGGTCATGATTTGTATGTTATAGCGCCCTCTATATGCTTATTCCCCATAGAAAGACGTGTTAAACTAGATTTTTATGAAAATCATATTTGCCCGCAATGAAATTTCATCAAATTTGCACAGAATGTAGTTAGTGGAATAAATAGTCCAAATTAGTTGTTAAAAGTTTGTTGCCATTGATAGTTTGTTTTATTCTCATTTTGAGACATTCAAACAGCTGTGAATGATCCAATCACTACTCATTTCAAAAATATGAGAAACTTACTCTTCCATATTAGCTCCTATCAGAGGGTTCTGGCCCGCCATGCCAGCAAAGTTAATGTGGTCTTTAATGATCATCATGTCGGCCACATTGTATGACTGTTGATGCCTCCAGCTGCATTGGTCCAATTAATGTCTCCAATCCAAGTATCTTCATCACCTGTACAGGAGCCACAATCCTGTCGGATTTAAAAATCTGAACATCTCTACCAGTGGAGTATAGATGAATGGGTACAAGCATTCATGGATAATAACGGAGTGGTCGAGCTTTAAAAAGTGCTCTAGTTTTCGAGTTACCCCCCTCCCCTCGGTACAACAAAACACAACTATTTTTTTTTTTTTTTTTTTTTTTTTTAAGATTTAAGAAAATATGGTTTGTGGTTGAAATATGTGGTAGCAGGGATGATTTCTAGGCCAACGAACCCATTTTGGGCTGCAATAAGCGAAATTATTATTTTTTTAAAGTAAAAATATTACCGCTTGCTTTTATGGTATCCTTTTTGTTATTGGTTATATTTTATACATTGCATAAGGCCTCAGTATCCATTTGCGGTGATGTATTAACTAGAATTTCCCGGTTCGCTCGGCTTTCGCGCTCGCTATATTCAAAAAATTATACGCTGTGGGCCGCCCCAGACCTTTGACCCTAGCACATGACCTTTGAGTCTCATCAACATATGGGGATCGCATGGTGCAACTATGACAAAAGTTTGGTTTCGCAATTGAACTTCCAGTTTTCAATTTAGATCAATTTTACATTTTAAGCCCATTTTGTTAACTTGAACCTCACAGACTTTTGACCTTTCACCATGAACCTTTGACCTCATACCTATGAGGGAATCCCATTGTGCACCTATGACAGAAGTTTGGTTCCCATTTAAGGTCAAACTTTTCATTGAGGTCAATTTAAAAAAACTTAACAATTTGTGACACACACATACACACACACATCCACCACACATCCACACCACCATATCCACACACCCCACATCACACCACAACGGATTGCTAAGTGGTCCTGGCCAGCTATAGCGGGCGCCACAAAAAGGATTTTTTTTAGAAAAGGGTGATTTTAGGCTAAAATTAAGGACCCTTTATATATTGGTATAAAATAGAAATCCTATTAAATGGTAGAGATTGAGAGTATTTCATCATGATTAAAATTTGTTTTGGATAAGAAATTAATCAATCTTGATTTTCTTATTTTTTAGCTCAAAAACGGGATTGTTTTGACCAAAAAAGCACACTTGCTACCAAAGTCTTTGACCACAACCATCATTTTTTTTCAATTATTTATTACTATCTTTTGAATAGAAGTGGTTCAATTTTGTTGTACCGAGGGAGGGGTTGTTGACAATTTTTCTGCAGTCCCAACGCTCCACTATAAGTCTGATGACTTGATACCTAAATTTAAGAATGAAGGACGATTTTGGGGAACCGGTACTGTCTTTACAATATCAGACTAATAGTCCTTCTTTACAATGAAACCAAGGGGAATCACAATTTTAAAAGTGGAAGCACTAGCTGGGGCGAGTTCTTCCCATGCAAAAATAATGAAACTGTCACCGATTTCAATTCGTCTAAAAGAGTACCATTTCCCTAAATCATACTTTATACTCTTCTTAAACAGCTTTATAATTTAAAGTCACTTAACCCAATTTTCACGATCCCTATGGCTTAAAGGGATTTACAGCGATAATGCGAGAGAATCGAAAAAATGTGGAAATGCATGTTTTTTAACTTATAAATCAGGGATAAGTGTGTACAATTCCATATAACTGCTTTAATGTAGAAACAATCCACCAAATAGTGAAAAAATGAAGTATTTGAGGAAATTTGTCATACCGTCTCCCACAAATAGACTTACATCGACGGCGTCTCAAAATCTGCACTAAACAGGCGATTGTGGTTTACACCAGTACAGAATGAACAACAATCAATAATGTTTGTGTTTGAGGTCAAACTGTATTGATCATGGTGCACAATATCGCGCTGAAAATCTGTGATATTCACCGGGAAAGGCTTTTTATCTCAAGTGGGAATTTTGATATGCACGTATAGAAATTACAGAATCAGATAAAAAGTACTGTCTTGCCTTTAATACACGGATTTCAAGCCAACCACTTGCAGGTTATGTTCGCATATCCATGCCAGTAACAAAAATATAAAAATATGAATTTTGATGATTTTTTTCGGTGTTTCGGATTAGCAAATCGCTGCTAATCCCTTTAATACAACAAGAAGACTGCTTCCACCCTGTGAGAAAAAAACAAACAACCCGTTGAATGCAATGAACATACGCTATGAGATGCAACATTGACAAGCACACGCAATTGTAGCAATACACGGTATGACGCGACGGCTTCAACCTCCAAATAACATCAATACGCAGCGTGTACTGGGTTCAATTGTCGAATTGGACCTGGGCATCAGCCAATGAAATTGCTTACATTTTCACAGCTGTTTAAAGAGACACTGGCACATTTGAAAAATAGTGTGCCCTCAAGATTTTCAAAATCGATATTTTTGCATGGTTGTAAAGCTTTTATATACAAAAGCCCTCACCCGAAATGATTTAGACCAAATCAGCTTCCTTATGGGTAAACAGAACGATTTTGTAATTTAACGTCGCCTGCGACGTTTAATTCAGCAGACGACCAAAATGGCGTTTAACACAAGAACAGGCACGCCGTATGCATGTTTTCCCACGCTATGCACACTGTTTGATCGCTCTATAAGCTTTGTGGTTTTAATATCAGTGAGTACGAGTCAAAAACATTCATGTAATATACACATTTCTTGATTAAAGTTATGGAAAACTTAAAAGTTGGCCTACAAATTACTTGGATGTCTTTATCCTCATATCAATGTCCCTATCGGTTTTTGGGTATGTTATTTTTATGTGTAAAATATATCTCTGTTCTTCCAATGGCCTAGACTATCATTTGAGAGCAAATTGCAGAAATTTCATATTTTGTGAAAATGTGCCAGTGCCGCTTTACAAATAACAATTTAAGGTGGAGTTGCACAAAACATTCTCGATCCAATATCTGCAGTGCTTCGGAGAGAACACCACATGCACAAACTGGTGAATAAGGCTCTGTTGGACAACAAGCACCTGCTGCATCACACTGTCAAAGAATCACACCAGCTTGGCAGACAGAGACTGCGCTCTCGTCGTCCTTTCTGTCGACACGCTGCTAAAACTCTCCAGCTCCCCACTCAACATCTTACAGATATGGAACACTGCCTGGCTAGACACCTCAAGACCAGACCAACTCACTATTACACCTATGACAGAACCACCATCTGGTAGCAACCTTCCACGCAAGGAATGGGTCACCTTAAACTGAATTCGCACAGGAGTCGGTCGCTTCAACAGCAATATGCACCGATGGGGGCTGCGACTATCTCCAGCCTGCCAATGTGGTTCTCCATCACGGACTGCGGATCACATTCTCAATGAGTGCCCTACATTTCGTCCACCGGTGGACATAGATTTCTCAAACCCAACCAATCAACAGTGAGCTGGCTCTGCCATCTACAACGTATCTAGCTGCTGCCTCATACGCAAGAAGAAGATCCAATATCAAAATGTATATTTTTGATAATTCTGTGCACCAGTACCCATTCTATCAATAAGATCAGAAGGGACGTAAGTGGGCACATCCGATATCAAAATGTATATTTTTGATAATTCTGTGCACCAGTATCCATTCTATCAATAAGATCAAAAGGGACGTAAGTGGGCATATCCGATATCAAAATGCATATTTTTGATAATTCTGTGCACCAGTATCCATTCTATCAATAAGCTCAAAAGGGACGTAAGTGGGCATATCCGATATCAAAATCCATATTTGTGATAAATCTGTGCACCAGTATCCATTCTATCAATAAGATCAGAAGGGACGTAAGTGGGCATATCCGATATCAAAATGTATATTTTTGATAATTCTGTGCACCAGTATCCATTCTATCAATAAGCTCAAAAGGGACGTAAGTGGGCATATCCGATATCAAAATGCATATGTTTGATAAATCTGTGCACCAGTATCCATTCTATCAATTAGCTCAAAAGGGACGTAAGTGGGCATATCCGATATCAAAATGCATATTTTTGATAAATCTGTGCACCAGTATCCATTCTATCAATTAGCTCAGAAGGGACGTAAGTGGACATATCAGAAATTTCCTGAAAATTTATCTGGCCATTTTTGGCCCAGTGACCAAACACTTGTGCATGACACTGAACATTCACGAATCATCCAAATAAAAGGCTATAATGGAAGGAGTTTTAAAGGGTAATATCCTCCTACAAAAATTTGGTTGTGCTTTTATGATGAAATACTCTCATCCAAGTCCAGAAATGTGTCACTTCATTAAAAGTCTGATGATTATATTCATGCTGAGAGTTAATTGTATGTTTATCCATGTTAAAGGGGTATTTCGTGATCCACAACCTCGTCCCCCCGACTTACCTCAAAAAAGTTGAGATTTTTATATCATCTGAACCGTTAGCCTTAGTAAACAATGTGTACCAAATCTTACGTGCAAATTCGGTCGTATCTGTAAGAAATTTGCAATTTCGTATTTTCTGTCCGTAAATGGACAGAAATTACAGCACAGTCGCTTATGGGACCGTGGGAAACAAGCATTTGCTCATAACAGATTAACACAAAACCGCAAGATTGGGATCAACTCAAATTTTGCGAATAAGCTTTTCTCAAGGATATCTAGTGAACCATGAATAAAACAGAAGGTGCTGGAATCACAAAATGCACCTTTAAGTGGTTGTGTTGATGTACTTATCAATCTCCAGAGTTTTGGTAAAAAAATTCCAACGGCAAAGTGGTTTTCAGAGGAGGAGTCTATACATGCGCCCCAATTAAAGACAAACAGGAGTTCACAAGAGGTTAAAGCGAAAGTGATGTCAGTTAGATTGAATTATAAACCTTTTACTTGAGCATAATTTGTGGCAATATTTATCCACACTTGAACTAGTGACATTTTTAACTCCACAGTATGTAGTGACTTGCCACAACCACATGCATGTGCCCAGTATGCTACTGTGATCGATACATGATAACTCCTATCTGTTTTGCATTAGAATAGCGTGGGGATACAACTTGTGAAGTGCCTAATCACAAATTGTAAATAAACTGAAGGGTGGGTATATTGGCATGCCAAGGTTACAAGGAAAACAAGGTTTACTTATCTTTATACTGTTGATTTCCCACACACACCATACTAAACAGTAGTGCATAAGTGTGTATGTGGCGTGTGTGTTCATGTGTGTGCTATAGTAACCCAGTGGGCAATCGCGCTGGAACGTTGAAAAGACTCAGAGTTTAGATATGTACACACTTTTTGTCAAAAATGCAAATCGATTTGACGTCGTTCTTAAAACGTCGATTCAATTGAATTTTCGACGTGAATTATTAAAACCGTGACCTGTTTTTTGACGTGCCAACGTCGTTTTTGACGTCGCTCTAAATGACTATGCACGCTGGGAAGGGACCCAAAGAAGGCGACTTTGCGGGTCTGAAGTAGTCGACGGTTGCAGAACAAATGTTGGCCGTGAAGGATGAAGAATAATCTGTGAAACAGTTAAAGGTGATTAAAACAGAAAGTTTACTTTCGAGAATTATTGTGTCCGTTAGTCGAAACCAGGACTCAAACAGGGCATTTTTTGACATTTTAAATCATATTTTGTTCGAACATGCTCCGCCCTTACTACACATTTCAAAAACCCAATCACAGCCGCCGCGCGTGGCTTGACACCCAAACCTGACATACGCGCAACTGTTCACCTAATTCTGTCCTTGACTATTAGTGGGACTATGCATCTGTAGCATATGGGTGAATGAAAATGACATTTCTAAGATTAGAGTCCGTATTCCGTTCAAAAACTTTTGCAAGTTGTAATTTTTGGCTTGTTCGGTCCACCACGCTGAGGACAACAAGATCTTTTTTGATTGCATTAGTATTGTTGGGATTTATAACATTTTGATGAGCACACAAGAAATCTACAGCCTAACCACAACCCACTAAAATATTCAAAATTAATTGCTAATCTAGTCACAATAAATTGTTGACTCCATATTACTATGGTGCAATTAAAATCAAATACAGCATTTTATTTTTTGTACTTTCACATTAAAAACTTAACACGTTGCAGCCCATTTGAATGTATTTGTACTGCATATGCCCACAGCTGTTCATTACTGCTGATGACCTTTTCCAAGAAAATAATCAATTTCCTAATAAAATAATGCACGCTGTTTGTGTACTTTACACCTTCATGCAATAGTCTTGGATGAGTGTGAAACATGTGGCACTTATATGCTTTCCAATAAAAGTATATGGCCCAAGGATACTTTTCAAAAATACAAAGAGTTAAAAATTAGCTGCAATACAGTGAAAATCCACCACAACTGAGTTTTGTGGGTCAGGTCCCACAGCTTTCATATTTAAAGGCACTATCAGTGATTGGTTAAATCAGAAAATCAAAAAAATCATCAAAATCAGATTTTTGCATGTCTGTAACGAGTATAGGTATCCTTATATATCCTGCAAGTGATAAAGCCAAAAGCAACCTAATATGGACAAAATCGGACATATTAGTCATTACTGTCTGAACGGACACTTTCTACAACACGTAATTGAATGGAGATTCAAATCTTTGAATACGGCTGTTTTCTCCCGTTTCTATCATTTTTTCAGTTGGAAAATATAATTTATGAGAATTGTACCGACGTAATCCTTCACTTTCAAGACATTCCTGCAAATTTCAAATAATTGGACTCTTTCGATGAATCACTGATAGTGTCTTTAAGGATTTCAGGCAATTTTCATTGACAGATCAGGTCAAGCTTAAAGCGGCACTGACACATTTTCACAAAATATGAAATTTCTTCAATTTGCTCTCAAAATTATAGTCTAGGGCCATTGGAAGAACAGAGATACATTTTACACATAAAAATGACATACTTAAAAACAGATAGGGAGGTTAATAAGAGGTTAAAGACAAATGTGTCTATTACATGAATATCATAGACTCGTACTCAAACAGGGTGTATTGCGTGGGAAACATGCATACGGCGTGCGTTTTCTTGTGTTAATGCCATTTTCATCGTCTGCTGAATTAATGTCGCTGGTGACATTAATTATAAAATCGCTCTGTTTACCCATAAGGAAGCTGATTTGGTCTTAATCATTTCAGGTGAGGGCTTTTGTATATAAAAGCTTTACAACCATGCAAAAATATCGATTTTGAAAAATCTTGAGGGCGCACTATTTTTCAAATGAGCCAGTGTATCTTTAATACAAAATATGCCAGATTTGCTCTATGTATTTAATGCAGAGAGCTGCTTCTCTTAAAGGAACACAATGGCATGAAAAAATATCCAGACATAATGAAATGTACCCTTACTGAAATCACTTCCACAAATTTGAAAACAATTTGGATTTTTACATTCTGTAAAACAGTTTAAAACATAGAAGAGTTAATGGCAGTTTGTGGCAATTCCTGCCATGGAAAATCAAGGTGTTGACATCCCTGCCAAAAATCTTGCAGTGTAACTGGACACAATTCAAAAGCATTCAGACTGGACATTCAGACCTTGTAGTAAGTAGATCGACAGGTGAACGTGAATTAGCCAGGGGTTTGCACATATACAATAGAAAGGAGTCTGCAAGCTTATGACTGCATGCTTTTCAAGTTTGATAAATGCTGGCAGTAATGTCATCATCCTTTGCTGAGAAGGAATCTCATAAGGAAAATGATATTAGTTAGGGGGAGAAGTAGAGAACCATCTCGTGGTCTCCCCGTTAAACTGCGAAGCGAAGCAATGTTTGAAAACTGCGAAGCTAAGCAGGAACCAATCTCTCAACCCAAACACTGTTTTCCATTACCTCATTTCTTAAGTATACCCATAATCATGACTAGATGACCTCCAGCAGCGCGGTCCTTTTCTAAGGTCTGCCTTGACTATAGCGTCCTTGATTTGGAGGGTTTTTTTTCCAGGGCAAAAGTACCATCATTGCTGATTATTGGTGTAACAATCTCCCTTGCGATGTCCTATGTTCTGCAGGAAAACCCACAAGAGGATCAATACCCACCGCCAAACCATACCGGGAAGGGTCCTTGCCACTGAGAGACCACATCGACAATACGGAAGTGCCATATTTGTGAGAACAGGCACCGAATGAGAAGCAACCTCAATATCTGATGATAATAACTCGAATCCTCCACCATTGACCTTAGGCTCTGTCTAGTTACATCTGTCCTACAAACCTCCATCATAGACTCGAGCACTCTCAACTCACCCTGTAATTCCACCAAACCTCACTTCTTCATTGGCCACTTCAAAGCCATATTACCCAGGGGGCTACAATGAAACTAAAACAACGATGGACAAGCTGTCGAGAATGGATGACAGTCACATCTCTTCCTCCTTCACGACTCTACACTGCCGCCAGTCATTTCATAGTACCCGTTGGAAGATAGGTTACAACCCTGATCTAGCTGTTGTTAGCAAAAACATCTCTAACCTTTGTAACAAGATTGTTCTAGATCCTATTCCACAAACTCCAACTCGACCAAATCGGTAAGCCCAAGTCAACGCTGTAGGAAGACCAAACAAAGTGCCTTTTTAACCCCCGCCGCTTTAACTACAGGAAAGCAGACTGGCAACAATTCACTCAAGATCAGAAAGTAAAGAGGATTGATATACCCCATAACTATGACAAATTTTTTCCCAACTATGAACAAGACTGCATGGAGATTCATACCCAGAGGCTGTAGGGCGGAATAGATACCAAGCCTTTCCAAGGAATGTGCTAGAGAATATCAAGAGTAATATCAACCATGTTTGAAGCTGATCCTTTTCAGCTGAAACAACTGCTAAAGGTGAGGAAGTTTTCGGAAAGGATCTCCCATGAAAAGATCAAAAAAAACCGGCACACTTTAATTGAATTCCACCCGATATGACCCTAAACACAGAAAGCATGGTCTACTCCAAAAGCTCCGAGGGTATCCAACATAACCTCCACAGCAAGCCAACTTCCACACCCAACAAAATTGGCCCACCAACTGCTTTAAATGGCAAGTGCAGAAGAACCCAATAAGATCAAACTAGACAACAAGAGGTATAGTGGTGACCTGGTTTCACTCGCCCTTCAACATGACTATTGGATCTGGTATTGCTAACTTCAAGCCAGGAAAGCAGTAGGCCTTGACAACATCTCTCGAGGGCAACTAAACATCTTGGCCCAGTAAGCAAAGGAATTTGCTTCTTTGATCTCTACAATTGCTGCCCTTATTTCCCACAGGTTCCCAAGGATCTCGGAGGCGCACATGTTATGGCACTCCTAAAACATGGGAAAGATCCATCCCACCCCAAGAGCTACAGACCTATATCACCTATAGCACTCCTTAGAGCCATACCTACACGCTCTTTGAACGCCTCCTCCTAAATCGTATGCACTGGATAGACGAAACACCTCATACCAGAACAAGAGGTTTCCGGCAGGACCAAATCAAAAAGCCAAGTACTCAACCTAAACTCAACACATTGAGGAGGGTCGAGAAGGTATGGTAACCGGAGCTGTGTTCGTTGACCTATCAGGCATACGACACTGTAATCACAGATGCCTACTCCCATAAGATCTTGGAATTACCCGACTGTAGAACTTTTTCAAATTTTCTTTTTCAATTTACCTGAAATTACAAATGCCCCTCGGAAAAAAATAATCAACATGAGAGAAAAGCCTCCCGATGTGTATGAGCCTGCTCACTGAGAATTTTTCACCTCCCCAGCACCACATCTCTCCAACTTTTGAATGACATGGGAACACATACAAACTCGCGTTCGAAAGGAATGAGATTGTATTTTGAAAAGTGTATCCATGTAACGAAAATACACAATATCACGTAGTAAAATTAGAACTGTGTAAAACAATTTTACAGTAGTGAAGACATTTTAATCCTTTATTATTATTTACACATGCTTATTAGTACATATGTGAAAAATAACGTAAGTGATTATTTTTAACATGTTGGACAGGGCTAATTTTATTCTGGGCAAATTACCCGCTGTTTAGTTGGACTTTAAAAAAGGCGACTTCATGGTATTGGCGGTCAAGTCAAATGCGGCTAAAAAATGCTGCGGTCGTCGTAGACTTGCATGCACTACACGAATACCACAAAACAAGTCAAATTTGGGAATGGGATCTCATAGACGTTCACATTAGTATGAGCCAATCTGAGAATATAAAAATGCACTAGGTTTTACATAGATAAAATGTAGAGATACACTACATAAACCAGCAGATATTTAAAGGACACTATCGGGATCTACCCAAATGAGTCAAAATTTGGACGATTTGCAGTAGTCTAAAAGTAAAGTAAGTCTGTAGAATTTCTGAAAGTTACTTTGCAAAATGCTGAAAAAGCCTCACATGAGGTCACCAAGGTCACATGGGTCACCAAGGTCACATGAGACAACCAACAGCGTGACACTAACCAAGGACACACGGTATCCGGGGTCAAAGAAAATTGAGCATACATGAGAAAACACAAGCCAATTAAGAAATCTGACCATTGTTGGCCCATGACCCTCTAATGACCTCTAGATGACCTGACCCACTCTTGAATGGGGTAACTTGTGGGGGCACTACCCAAGGACCTATTACATGCAAGTGCTATGAATATGTGTGCATGTATGTGGAAACAGCGAGCTATGTTTAGGGTGGACATTTAACAAAAACAATAAACCATGAAATTCCCCATACCGGAGAATATGCTATCAATAATGTTCAAGGAGTGTGGTACAGACATGTATCCTTAATTAAAAAGATTTCAAAACAGGATATAAAACTGATTTGCATGAAAAATGATTCAATGTGCGTGGACTGATTAAATGTGATGATATTTAACAAAGTTTTTCTTCCGTAAAGAGGAGTGCCAATGTTAACTACACCATATAGCAGCTAGGTCAGAGGTGCTGATAACTGACATTATCAAAATCATCTTCTTGATCACATCCCCAGACAACATAGTCACAAAAGTCACATCAAAGATTAAGTAGTAGTAAGCAGGGGCGGCGCCAGGGTAAAATTATAGGAGGGGCAAAACATCATAGGAGGGGCGAAACATTACAAGACAACTCATATAGGTTAATAAAACTAATTTTCATGCAATTTATTACTTAAAACCCCTGCCATGTACCCCCTGACACCACCCATGGTAGTAAGTACTAAATCCAAAGAGTTAAATTCAGTTTTGTCCCCGTAAAATGGGGGTGGCCGGATTCACCTCACACCAGTGCTCGATTTACCAAAAAAATATTGCAGGCACTTGTGCATGTAACTGAAAAAAATCACATGCACAACACAGATACCACATGCACATAGTGCATGTGCACATTACTAGCGGTAATTTCTTGTTGAGTGTTGTCCCCGGTGTTGTCATCGTTTGCTGATGTTTCATTCATTCATGACATGGTCGGCTGTCATGAATGCCATGATCATCTGCTTCCCCAACTGATGTCACAGGCTTCCAGAATGCAAGCAATGTTTTTACTCCATTTTTTGTGGTTTTCTTTGACATTTTGTCCACTTTGCTATTTAAATCTACGCAATTTTTTTTCCTGATGATCGATTGAAAGTGACAGTAGTTAACTTAAAGCTTTGCATGTGGAAAGTGTCAAGCAACAGCAAGTGATCTTACCATATTTGAGCATAAGTTTGCCATATTTGGTCATAATTGATTCCCAGATTTATTCCGTTTAACACTGAATGAACCTGATTTGCAAACCAGCCGATTGCCGAAACACGTGTTTATTTACTGCATGGCGCATGCATTGCAAAGCCCGTTGGAGCCAAGCAACACCGCCTTTTCAGCAAATCCAGGGTTTCACGCAATCACTGAATGACGCAATTGTTTTAGCTCCTCGAGGCGATAAACATAAGCCAACATTTTTCGAGTGATCGTATTTTCATGAATTCAACACATCTGCACAAAAGTGACAAACCACAAGAATAGAATGAAAGGATTTGTTATGTATTTTATACATCAGATACCAAAAACCATGAATTCAACACCAAATACAAACTCACTGATTCTTGAAACCACAAATAATCTTGAGTGCGCGGAAGGCCGAAGCAGCGTCATCAAAAACGTAAACAGAGGGTTATTTTTGGATGTAAACAAAACAGGGATTTCCCTGTTTCAGGTAAGACATCGCACTCGGCCGGATCGCACTACTTGAGATTGTACTTGTCAAAATACGGCAAAAAATAGAAATTTGGAGTCAATTAACCTGACCAAAGTTTAAAGTTTTATACTTAGGGCCTGCTTTTGAATGGAGAATAGCATCTTAAGGTTTAAGAGTGAGAAATCTCTTGCATGCACGCGTGCATGTAACTGGAAAATTTTACATGCACAGACAAAAAATCACATGCATTTGTGCATGTGTGCACGTGGTAAATCGAGGCCCTGCCTCACACTCGTAGCAATTGCCCTTACTCCCTCTGCATCTACATCTGCATCAAGTCCTCAGTCTTCATCCTATCCATCAACTTCACACCACACATCGCTCTCATCATTATTCTCTCTGTCCTTCTCAAAATCTCCATCTCATATTCGCTCAGATGTACACCATGTGTTGATCCTATACAGCATGATCATTGACCTCACACAACTCTTATACACCATTCCTCTCATCTTCAAAGGATATCTTTCCCTTGTAACAACTCTCCACATTCCCTAAACTTCACCGACCCATACCTCACTCTAGCTGTCACAGCCACCTCGCATCCACCCCCCTCACTAACCCTGTCCCCCAGGTACTCCTACACCGATTCTACCTCATCACGCAACTTTTCCACCTGTTCCACAATCCCTCCAGCTCCCTTCTCACATCTTCCACACACAAAATCTCTTGCCAAACTTGAGGTCACTTTCTTCATTTTTGTACATCTCCCAAGGATCCATTTCCCACAAGATTATTGCTTTATTAAAAGCAAGATTGTTTTATTATAGAAAACAAAATAAAGTACATTTTCTGATGTAAGGTGTATCAACACGAATGGTATGTCAAAACACATTTGTACTGCCATGAACATTCTTCCATTGTTATATCATATCACCGATCATACCATTTATAAGATGTTTGCGTTCAAAGGCCTCAATATAAACAAATCTGGAGTGGCAGCCAATCAATATGAGATATGGTAAATCAACAGCTGATTATGAAAATAAATAAATGGTGCGTCAAGGTCAGGTAAACATTTTCATCTGTCACAGGTTGTGTTGTTTTTTCCAGATATTAAATGTCTAACTACTAATACTGCTAAGCAGACCTACTGCTAGTGGAGTCAAATTTTACTGCTAGTTTGATTTTTCCTACTGCTAATAATATTGCTGAGCATTACTTACTGCTAATGAGCTGCTTAAATACTGCTTAGAATAAGCAGTATTGGTAATGTCACTGCTTATGGGAGGCTATTTAAGCCTTATATTGTTCTACTGTTAAGAATATTGCTAAGAAATTGCTTAATAAGGATTCCACATTGGTAAGGGTATGCACTGTTTTTGCACATGATAGAAGAGTGTTGCATGAGTAAAGCTTGATTTCAGGTTGGGTGCAACTCTTCAAAGAAGTCATGTCTCAGGATCTCCCAACTCCAGAATTGACAGGCAACTTTTAATTTGGTTATTTGGGCTTGGAAGAAAATATGATAGATAAATATAGCATATGTTAATCCTGTAAATCAATAGGAAAATTGAAGACATTTATTCAAAACAATTACATTGTTTAAAACAAAGTTTAAAGGGTAACTTCTGTTGGTGTGATAATCTAAGGGTGTATGTATTACGTTGCTTAAAGAGATACTAGGGCATTTTCAGAAAGCACCGTCCCCATTTTTTCTAAGGTTTTTTGCATTCTTGGAATGCTTACCAATGTAATAGATCACACCTGAAGTGAATAAGCCGAATATGATGTTGTTATGTAATGAGAGCATTAAGATGATGATTTAAAATTTTCTGTCATACGCACAACAAAAAAATTAAAAGCATGCTTTTCTGGGGACGAATACAATAGCAGGGAAGTTCAAAACATAGTTTTTGTTTTTCTTTTTTACTTGTTTGTCCACTTAATAGGATAATCCCTGGGGATTATACTTTGGTCTTTTTAAAGTTTAAGTCTTACAGTGGATTACCTCAAACACTATTTTTTTCTTACACTTAGTGTTTTGAAATAGTTAATTATATTCACCTAATTAACAATTTCAAATATCTGTTCTAAATTAATTTCCCCACTATCTTTTTCAGTTATACCTTAATTCTAACAATATCATTAATTTGGCTCAATAAATAAGTGAGTTAGCATGCATTTCAGCCAATCAAAAGATAATTCTCCGGTCATTTAAATTTATCATGTTCTCTACTTGATATGAGAGCCTGACACTTGCATACACTTACCACCAAGTTTCATGGGAAACAAACTTGTGGTTTTATGGTATAATCAATAATGTAAATTGCAATGCCCTATTCACTACTGTGCTAATATTGATGGTTAACCATTAAAACAACTTTTTTGTATCTATCCTTAGAAAGAAAATGATTTGAAAGCTGAAATTTCAGGAAGACAATGAGAAAAATACAGGTTTTCATCAGACATAAAAATTGCTATTTCTGGGTAGGTCAAGGTGTCCCAAAGACGATCGGAAGAACCTTTAATATATCCACTGCTTCACTCCACAAGGGCTCATACAGTCTATGTTCCTATTCACCCATCCCTAGTTCCTCACCTTCCATGGCGGGTACCCCTCATACAGATGAAATCTTCCTTGCATACATATGACCGTCTTTCCTTGTAGCTTCCCCAGGACAAATTGACTTTTGTGGCCTTTCACTGTAGGAAAACAAAATGGGTGAATATCACACCAACAAAATATTATTAAGTGCAGTGTGTACCAAATGCAAACTCTTGATCTTGTGATTAAAGACAATAGATAGGATACAACACCTGGCAAAATGGAAGTTCATGTTTCTTGACTTTTCATCAGCATCACATGGGCAACCATGAATGCAGGGAGTTTACAGTCTTTAGCCATCAAAACTATTTTCGAAGTATGCCTGAATGCATTTGTTCAATTTCTACTGTCAATGAGCCCACTGACCACTTGATGACCTTCCCCACAAATCCTCAAATTCCACAAACAGGGTAAAATCCACTTTTTTTGTTGTCTTTTTTGTTTTATAAAAATGTCAAAAATTTAGAGAAAATTTGACAAGTCAGTCCACATTTTGGTGATGAAAAGTTCAAAAAGTAAATAATTTTAGGGGTTAGGTCCACTTTTTCAAAGTCCTGCACCCCCTTAAATAATTCCTGCGTACAGCCATGCTGTACTCTGCTATATCCAGGATAATTCTGAATACCTTTTGTGAAAGGGCATTTATTTCTGCATTAACAGAATTTGTCAGCAAAATTGCCCATTAATCAAAAATATGTTGGCTTGTTGACATAGTTGGTATTAATATAAAGGTGTCAATGGAAATTTTGAAAAATAAAAATACATCACAGTCCCCGGACCGCGAGTGTCATCTGCCATCGCAGTTTGTGAATGGGGCCAAAGGTCACATGAGGTCACCAACATGTCCACCCCAACCCCACCCCTTCCTTTCCACCAAGTTACATCACCGTAGCCCTTTTGGAACTCAAACGACATACAATATATTAAAGGCTGACTCAGGAGGGCGCCCTCAATTTTCAAACAAATCGTGCTTTTTGCATATACTTAATGCTTGTCCATAAATCACTGTGTGAATAGCTAAGCTCAAATCAAAGTCCTTCATATAGAAAATCACAACTTTGTTATAAAATTCCGGATCCGGAATTTTTGTTATGCACAGTATCCTATGGGACGTAATTCTATAAATATTTACTGCATCAAAACGAAAAATGCGATTCATCTCAAAACTTTGGGATTGTGCATTTTAGGTTACTGTCTTCCATTCTAGTTGACTATTTTTAATTAGTACATAAAAAAATTATATTTTGAAATCTCTGAATCAGCCTTTAAGGGTTAACATTTTGACCACAGAGACACACATACATACACACATAGACATATGACCAGTGTAATCCTTATGTGCCTTCTGCAATTCTTGCAGACGACACAAAAATGATTTTGTCATTGATTTTTCGAAGATATCAGATACTATGCTCTCCGTCATAATTCCTTTTCTCTGCGATAAGACTACGCCAGCATTCCCGCCAGACAGAACCATGACAACGCGTAAAGGAAATACATAGTCTGCGCGTTACACGCAGCAACTTCGCGCACGTATGTAGACGCCTATTTCAGAACAGGAATTGTGACGGCGACTATAGGTCAACTATTTATGGCTATTGGGTGTACAGAGTGTAGTAGTATAAGAATCTATTCCCACAAAGATTCTCATATTGCAAAAAACAGCATGGATTGATTTTGATAGAGAGAGAGAGAGAGAGGGGGAGAGAGAGAGAGGGGGAGGGAGTGGGAGAGAGAGAGCGAGGGAGAGAGAGAGAGGGAGAGAGAGAGAGAGAGTTTCAGATAAAGCAAGAGTGAGCCTGTGTGTGTCTTATGAATAAATTAAAATTACAAGTTTTTACTTGCGATTCTAGCATTAATCCATAATTTGAAAGGGGAGAACTGATTTTCTTGTTAGTTTTTACATGTTATCCACGAGTGCAACTGTGCTTGCACTATGAAAGTGAATGTACATACACACAAGCAAATAAACAAGTCCAGGAACACCAAAAATTTGAGCATTTTCTTTTTGAGCATTGTGGTGCTGGAGATGAAGTTCATACATTTTTCTAATCTTATGATCAGCTCCCAGGGGTTTTCTCAAGTTTGTTTTGGGTAGGAACATGCCTCTTAGAGTCTGGAAGTAGTACCGATATCTATACTAATTTTTGCAAAAAGGAACCCTGGGAGCTACAAGACATGCAAATTTTGGGCCAAATTTAACACCAATTTGGCATATTTCCTCAAAATTTTGACATTTTAAGCAAATTTGGACAATTTGGGCTTCAAAATTCACTAATTTTCAAACAATTTTCAGAAAAGTTTGGCTTCCAATTGAGAAAATTTGGGTCACCGTCATTGATATACCAGAAGGCTGAAAATGACACCAATGTTTGTGGCACGTCCCCACATGGTCATTTTTGTTGAGTATCTTCCTCCCCGATCAGCTCTTTTACCAACCACATCATTGTCCAATTATTTTTGAGGGGGGGTAGCAAAGAATAGCATGTTTATCAAGCATTTAGCATGGCAATTCCTAAGGAGCATCTCTGCAGCTTTGGACACGTTTTTAATGTGTGGCAGTTCATTGAAATGCCACAAACAATAACCAACTTCCAATAAAGCATCTAGGTGTGACACAGAACTGTGCAACCTGCAAGTTCCACCAAACTCAATTATCCTTGTTAATAAGCGAGTTCGATAATTCAGGCGTTGTTGTGCAACAATAAGCAACGTTACAACAATGTTCATATCCCGATTGACCTCCGTGACCCATCCCAGAATCCTTGATTTTTATTGTGTTGGGATGGGTCACGGAGGTCAATCGGGATATGAACAACAATAGTGCCTGAATTATCGAACTCGCTTATATAGGAAGAACCATCAAGTTAGCTTCTCCAGAGCTAATACTTGCATGCTCGATCTGGGTAAAGCTCAAACCCATGCCCGGGTAAAGCTCAAACCCATGCCCGGGTAAAGCTCAAACCCATGCCCGGTTAAACCTAAATGAAAGTAGATTTCAATGTGTAATCATTTGATAAAACCCTAATAAAAATGATCACAAGTCTTTTTTAGCCTTAGGGTTAGGGTTTTGTTAGTTTTAGGAAATAAATAAAAATATTTTAAAAAATATTTCCACAAAAATCAGATTTTTAATTAGTAGCAAATGGCATTAATATATTACAAATGATCATTTGTCATGAGTATTTCCACACACCACTCCCAAAGGATTTAGAATTCTAAAAATATTACTTGCTTTAAATCATTTTAAGACTTCCAAATCCTCTATCGATCACATATTTATCTAGTTACATTCCAGTATTTTTGCATGTTTAACCCTGGTAGATTCTGTATAGGTTATAGTCAGTGGCTTTTGGGATGGCTTCCATCTTAACCCTTAACCCTGGTAAATTCTGTATTGGTTATAACACATAAAGTCAGTGGCTTTCAAGACTGATTCTGCATGCACGATTGAGAAGCCATCTGCAATGGGGCCCAAGAGAGGTCCATGTAGTCCAATACCTTGTACTACATATAGACATGTTATGGTCCTCCCCCTCCCCCATTAAGAAAACAATTCTAGTTCCATGTGACCCTTATTTTCGGCCAATCTCAGTTCTGACGACTCTGTTTAACACCACAGACACTACTTGCCAAATTTATGTAGCTAGCATGGAACTTGGGTGATTTTCTTAAAGGTGCTTGTTCCGATTTATGTGTATTGTGTTCTCTACTTGATATGAGAGCCTGGCACTTGCCCATACACCCCATCAAGTACCGTGGGAAACAATCTTGCAGTTTTGATGGTAGACGCAATAATGCATCTTGCATAGCCCTATTCAATACTGTGCTAATATTGATGGTTCACCACTAAAACGGCGTTTTTTTGTTTATATCTCGGGAATGAAATGGATTTGAGGGCTCAAATTTCAGGAAGACAATGAGAAAAATACGGCCTTTCATCTGATATCAAAATCGATACTACTTCCGGATAAATCGGGGGGGGTCCCAAAGACGATCGGAACACGCACCTTTAAAGGCAGTGTCAACCCTAATGCTTTTGTTTTCACATGAATTTCGGAATATTTTGACCATTTGAAACATCAATACATTGTGGTTCGAACGTTAACCAACAAATGTATCCAATGCAGACAATCCAGAGCTATATTTTGCCGATTTTTTTTAAAAAGACTATTTGATCATATTAAGTCACAAAAACAGCATGGTCTTAACGGCGGGAATTTAAGCAATTTTACGCCGTCAGTCGCAAGGGCGAGCATCGCGTCTTTCGCGCCGGGCGAATTTTTACTGCGTAATGAAGCTTGGTGCGCAGTGTTTTTAACGTAATTTGCGCTGAAACGCATCTTGGAAAATAAAAATTAATATTTGAAAATGTAAACAAAGAGCTAATTTAGACCCAGACAAAATTTCAATTTCTCTGATTTCTGGAGTTAGAGAAAAAAGAGTTTGATTCAATAGTGCATAAAGATTGGATCATCACTTGCACAAACATACTCAATTTGAAGTTCAAGATACAGTTATTGAGAAAGGAGAACGCTTGAAATGGCACGTTGATGAAAAGTCACTTTTTTTACTAAACAAGATTGTCTCAATGTTCACTTTCCCCCGCAAAATTGGCAAATTTTCAGACAGATAACTCCAAAAGTACAAAGTAAAAAAAAAACAAATGGTAAGGTTAACTTTACTCGATAGCAATTCGGTCTTATCTATGAACGGTTTTCTCAATTTTAATTTTCGATTTCTAACTAAAGCTTTCTCCAAGATATACTCCAAATTTTGGAAAAGAAGTAAAAATCACACTTTTTTGCCATTTTCCCGTTATATTTCGAAAAGTATTCTCTATTTTAAAAAAATGAAAAAAAAAAAACGTCCTAGAGAATTGTTGTTTCTACAAATACATAAGAAATCAGGAAATTCAAATTGTTTTGGTTATGCTGTCTGAAAAATTTGGGGCAAAATCATGTGTTTTAGTATTTTTCTCAAAATACGGAAAAGTTTTTACCTTAACTGCTGCCACTCGGGTTCATCGTCAATTGTCTTTCTAGCATGTATACTTTTACAATAAAAATAATCAAAATTTGCCAAAGTTACAAACCAAAATAGATACTCAGAAAGAAACTCCGGGGTTAATTGAAACTGTCCTTAAGGGCAATCATCAACATTGTAAGTATGGCGACAGGGTTAACCCTAACTCTCGGGAGGGACTGAAGGAGCGAGGGAAGAGGAGGAACAGAAAAGTCGGGACAAAGTCGGGTGGGATTCTAACCCAGGGCCTTCGGGCCCCAGCAACCCCCATGACCCGGGATAGCACGTTTAAGGTGGTGTTCGCTGGCCAGGCAGCGTTTCGTACCCATATGAGTCTTGGTTTGATGACGTCTCGCTACTTTCTGGACTTTGTTGCATTTCATCACTCGTGCAGGGAGGCTTTTAGTGAGATTTAGTTGTGTAGGGTGATAGAGTGGGAAGCACTTAAAGGCTATGAAATGAATACAATGTATAATTTGCAATGCTATATGAAAGGCATGTAAGCCAAAGGAGAGCGCTCCATATACCCTCTTTAAAGTGACAGGAGGAGATTTTTTTAGGATACAATTCTCTCCAATTTCACTGGATCTGTTTTAGACCACCTACCGAGAACGTTTCAAAGGTTTATTGGACAAACAGGTGCAAGGGAAAACCCCAAACCTTGATTTGAACTTGCCTGCTATCGTGGCGGTACCCATAGAAAACCATGGCTTGACTTTCTCGTGCACTACAGAAACTACTAAATATCATCTATTACATTTAAAGCTGGCGTATGAGGCTTTATCACTTCCGGTGTGCCTAATACATAGGTAAGCATTCCAAATATGTAAAAAAACCGGGGTTCGAGAAAAATTCGGGGGCGCTATTCTGGAAATAATCTCAGTTCTTGAAAACGTGCCAAGAGCGAGTTCCAATCGGGTGTCCCTAAACAAATCGAAAGTACTGACTTTTTGCCCTGCTTGTAAAGATTGACATCAAAAACATCCCCATATGGAAGGATAAACTTGGAAACGTTTCTTTGGTACAAAAATTGAAATTTCTAAATTTAAGTATAGAGCAAAATATGAAAAATCCGCCTAGATGTTTTTACATTGAAATGTAGCAAATCAATAACTGTTTTCTCTCTTTTAGACATTTCTGTAGCCAAACAAATGATACGATACGAAATCTATTGAGGGTCGAATCTCTATGACAATGCTATATGACACAATATTTGGGTAACTAAACTCTATTGGTTGCCCCTTTAAATTCTACAGGAAACAAAATCTACAAAAATGATAACCCTAAGGCCAAAAATTAAAAAGAATTTGTTTAATGTATAAGTAGAACTTGTAGAATGGGTACTTAATTACGGAACTCTTGCTAAGCCCAAATTCAGACACAAATTCTGATTTTGAAGACCTCCTCCAATATGAGACTAAAAAATTGTTTCCGGAGCCAATATGCTGTCATATTATATCTGGCAGCTATAGCCATTCAAATGAAGAGCAACGTCATCATTGTTTTACTCACACAATATGAAACTGGATATGTTCACTGCTCATAATATTTATTACATGTGGGCGGTACACAGCTACAACAAGAATAGTCTTTTAAAAAGACAACCATCGCTTAGCGAGGATGTTAGTACGTGTAAATACTTGAGATCATAGGAAACCCTCTGTATATTACTTATTAGAGAGATGATATAACAGTATGTATTTCAGACATCAACCTTTAATTTTGAAATACCACTGGTTTGGAAATGCCAGCCTTTATACAGTGCCCTATATGATTGTTCATCAATGTGGAACATTGTGGGTAGTTTATCAATCAAATAGATTCTAAATATTTTAACCACAGTCCATTGCACCGAGATTACAAAATTCTAACTTACAGGAAACAGGTTTTAAAACAATGCTTGTCGCTATGAGGCAATGAAGTATCAACTCCTATGGTACAGTTCAATAGCTTTCATTCACAAGTGTATTTAGAAAACACACCCCTGAGTGTTGTGTATAATATATGATACCTAGAATACGCAAGATCAGTTCATGTCGATGCAAGTACATGTACAACCCACTGAACTGTGCCCTTGGTTGATGAGCATATTGTAACTCATAGTGTGTGCTATCTGGGCAGTATCCACATAATGGTACTCTCAAGACCATGGGTCATGTCATCCATTACATGTCAATGAACTGAGAAGTTATCCACTGTGATGGGTGGGCTGTCATCCAATCAAAAGTTTTGTGTCTACCTGCTTAGGAAATGTAAATGAATTTCCTAGTAGGCATATACCATGTCCTTAATTCTTAAAACAAGAATAGTCTTTTAAAAAGACAACCATCGCTTAGCGAGGATGTTAGTACCTAATATGTTAGTGTAAATACTTGAGATCAAGGGAAACCCCTCTCGTATTAGAGAGATTATTTAACCACAGTATATATGTCAGTCACCAATCATACTCATATCATGCATTTGCAGTCCATGTCACCGAATGCACCTGGGTTTGGAAACGCCAGCCTTACACCCATATCCATTTCATAGGTGAGTGCCCCCCCCCCCGGCACTTTCACACTGTACTTTGGCCAATTTGACCCAATTTCCAAGAAGTAAGCCTGTCCCC